>JASGAU010410613.1:0-19462 GCA_030220045.1 Australoheros facetus | reverse complement strand
AAAGAGAGAGGAAAGCCCGCCCCCCGCGAAGGAAGTGGTGGGCGGGGCAATGCGCCACTAGGCAGCAGCCCATTGGCTAAAGCGATGCCTGCGTTTTTTTTCTCTCAGCTACTGATTATAACAATGATCAACCATAAATAAAACATAACTGTTAAACCAAAAGCATTTTTAGTGTTTATGAGAGTCAAGGGCATTTTTTTTTATTAAAGCCCTATTTAAATGTGGGTTACACAACTCTTGTAATTACAGGCAAAACAATGTGGTTTATTCGCTCTTCATGAAGTCTTCAAAAGGCAGCAGAGGCTCCACTTGATGAATGATTTATGGTTTAACTGTCAGGAGCTTACATGATTTACAAGTTGTACTGTGGAAATGTTGACAGCATAACATAATACATACTTGCTGATGTATTATTCACACTGTGCTTAGATGACATGATTAATTTTAATGGTGCTGAAGGTTGTCCTTCACACTTCAAAAGCAGCATGCCCAGACACATAAAAACACTATAAACAGTCGTGATCCAGAACAGTCTGCTTAAAATACCGCTGTATTTGATGTACAGTGTGCAATCCACAGGACGTGGATGCTATTTCTCTGTTATTAAATCCTCTTGTTTAAATGTCTCACTGTCAGTGCAGAGTAATATGAATGTGCTCTAATGTTCAGTGTTGTGTCATTAGGGCGACAGAGGGGAGGCTGGGCCTAAAGGAACACAGGTATGGTGGCTTTTCTTCACGTCGCACTACTAACTGACACTCATTTACAGTGTGGAATTAAATAAACTTAACACAAACAGTAAGGAAATTTGTGTTTGGTTGATTATTTCTTGTATCAATGCTTCTTGGCTATAAATCTTATACCGTTGGAAAGCCTGTTTATTTTCTCTTAAATGGAGCCACATTTGTAAGGAAAATGCATTGGTGGGTTGAGCAGCAGAGTTGAGTATGTGGGTTGCGCTTATGAAAAACTTCCCAAATCTCCTCTACCAATACCAAACAGCTTATTCTGCTTTTGAATCTTTTTTGAGCTTCTGGCACCCCAGGTGCTGACAATCAGGCTTGTCATCATTGGAGGGAATCTTAATGCATAGAGATAGAGATGAGATTCTGCAGCCAGGGGCAGTCACATATCTCCACTTTCTGGGACTGAGCGCTGTCCTCCAAGATGACAAAGCTCGCCCCCACAGAACGGGGTTTATCAAATTCCTCCAGAATTTGGGAGCGGAGAGGATGGAACAGCCTGCCTGCAGTCCTGACCTGAACCTCGGGCATGCTGTTCACACCAGAGTGACCAACACAACCACGTCAGCTAACTCGCAACCTACATATACAACTCTGCTGCTCAACCCACAGAGGGGAAATAAACAGGCTTTCCTGTCATATAAGATTTATTACCAAGAAGCAAATAAATAATTGACCAAACACAAATTTCCTTACTTTTTATTCTAGATTCTCCAAACTAACTAGCATCATGACTTCATAATCTTGAACTTTTCCAACTAACGAATTCACTTGCCATATAAGCTTAGCACTAGTTGGCTACTTTTCCTCTGCTCTAAGGTCCATCTTATCCCAAACCATCTCAGGTGAGTTTAACTTACCTGGCACCTAGGAGCAGCAATGCAGCACTCTATCACTCTTCGTCTTGGGTCAAATTCCTTAAAGAGCCTAGAGCTGTGTTTTGTATCCTTGTCCACCCGGTAAAAACATTTTAAGGATGTTTTTGTGTTGTGCAAAAGTCCAAATTAATACTGCATTACTCACCTAGCTAGCCAGCTCCCATTAGTGTCCTGAAATGACAGTAAGATCCACCCTTTGTTCCACCACCACTTCTGCCCTCACTTCACCCACACAGAGTATTTGCAGACGTGTGAACATGTCTGATGAACTTTTTCCTTGAAAAATATCCTAAATTGATTCATCTGAAACTGTCATGAGTACATCTGTGAAAATGGCTTTGGGAGGATTATCTTCAGGCCTCATGTCTCATTCATTTTCAATCAAGTGCTGCCATACAGTACTTTGCTGAAGATACATGCTCTTGTGGATCTTTTGCTGGGCTTCACTCCCACTACTGACGCAGAAAAGTTGAGAAAAGTTCAACTTTTCAAGTGCTGCTGTAAGCGCCTGCCAGTCAAATCATATTTATTTAGTAAACGCTCCAGCGCTGCCGCTAATCAAATTAGCTCATGAAAATATCCAGAGAGAGCGAGGTGGCTGTTGTCATGTTGCACATGAACAAAGTTTCTAACAGGAAATTAGACTGGCTTGTTTTAACAGCTGTCAAGCATTAAAACAGCATCACCCAGTCAGAGTTTAAGCTAATACACGTTCCTTTAACTGACCTGACTGCAGGACCAAAGCGAGCGAAACCTTTGGGAATGACTGGCTCTGCACACAGAAATGAAAGGCAGAAGGTACACTGACACTTTATTGGCTACAGCGTTAGCATTATGACAAAGCCAGATATACTGTAGCCCATTGCATTTTGTAATAAGGAAATAATATTTTAGCACATATCGATTTGCTGTGGTTTCACTGAATCGTGTGTTTGCTACCATGAGGTAAAGAAGCTGTTGGGATCAGGTCACAGCAGATTTCTGGAAGCGTGAATGTCGGGCTTTTGGTCAGAGGTCATGAGCGATTAGCAGATCCGGTGTTTGCCTGATCAGGTGGTACATCTCCAGCTTTATTGATGTGGAGTCATATTAGATGAAATCTGTTGGTACTACATAGCAAGGTCAGAAGTTTACAGGACTGTAGAGATAAACCCAACAATTTTCCCACTGAGCAGCACTTGGAAGAAGGAAAAACTCCTTTTTAGCAGGGAATAGCTGGGTTTACAGAGGTGTACATGTCCGCAGATGATAAAAAGCACTGAAGCACAATTTGATCTTTTGTCAAGTAGTGGGGCTGCAGGAATTCCTCATATAGTATTATAGATTGTATATATTACAATACACCCATGCCAATGACTATTTAGAAACAGAACAGCAATATCAAGCTTTAAGTAAAGACCAGCAGCTCAACAATTACACGTGGCTTGTTCAGACTATTTTTGGCAGTTCATTTTTGAGATGAAACTGTTAAATCAAACACCTGCAGAGCTTTTGGTAATGAACTAATTATTTCATATTTTTTGAAGCATGGGTACCAAATGTTCTCTGATACAGGCTCCTTAACTGTTAGTTCCTCTAACTTTAATAAGAACATTTTTGAACACCCGGTTCTGACAGGATGACACAGCGGATAAAGATGTTTGCAGCGACTGTTCAAGTGATTACTGTACTAATATGAGTGCATTATATTACAGTGATTTAAATAGCTGTGATTAGAGTATGCGATATATATTTAAGTAACTCCAGTTTTGTAGAGAAGCGAGTAAAGAGGCAGTGAAGTCTAATTTAAGCCAGTCGTGTGTATTTCAAACCTGCTGCAGCAGCTACTGTTGTGAAGTCAGCATCAGTCCCAAACCGAACAACCCTCTGATTCAGTCGCTCACATTTATATGCACTAATGGCGGACAGAGTGATCGCCCGGAGGAGCTGGGAAAGCAGAGCGGTGTGTTAAAAGTGCTGCAGGATGTGGTTGGAAAACCACACAAACGAGATAAAAAAGTCAGGTTTGCTAAAGGTCACCAGCAGCCAATTCTTATCCCCTCTCACTCTGGCTTTCCCTTATTGGCTCCTAGTGGTAATCATGACCTTTTCTCCACTCCCTCTCTCTCTCACACACACACACACACACACTCACTCATTCTTAGCCACACAAATGTGCTAACAAATGCACACAATCCTCCAAGAAGTCATGATGTATCTCTTTTGCAGGGGGAGCGAGGCAGTGACGGAGCTCCTGGGAGTCCTGGTGTGCCTGTGAGTGCAGAAGCTCTGCTTCCACTGGGTGGCAGCGGAGCTTATGTTTTCAAAGCTTCAGCAGTGGTGGAAGTGTGTGTTTGTGGTGTGTGCGCACAGTTACATGAACCAAATGTCCCTACAAGGGCACGGGGAGGGGAAACAATCCTCACTTACAAGGAGCCAATTTAGGCTCACATCATACGTTTATTCTGAGCGACTTTAGGTTGGTGTAAAACTGAGAACTGATGTCAAACCAGAATTTAAAAAAAATCAAAGAAATCATTAAAAGCCCAACATTCATGCCCACGATGAGTGCATGTAAACTTCTGTATATAACACTCCTCCTCTTAAAGTGACTTTGCAAAGTGCTTCATGAGATTAAAACCAGGCACTCTATAATAACACAAAATAATGCAATAAAAGAAAACAATAAATTAAAAACCTGTACAGCAGTAAAGCTTTCGACAGTAGTAACTGCACTGTGGAAGCAGATATTCAGCAGCCACTCACAAAGAGGTGAATCAGCTGAGTTCATTTGCATAGATAAGTGACACGAGGGGCCCCTGGAGTGTGTCTCCAGGGGCCCCTCGTGGCAAAGCCCCGACCAGCTTCACTGTTCAGGCTCATGCTAAGGTCCACATTACTGAGGATCACAGTGCCATGGTTCAGATTTTTGGCAACAGTGAAGAGGGCCCAGTGCAGACACTGTGTCAGAATAGGCTGAATTACCGAAAATCAGTGTTCAGTTTACAGCTTCAGGGGGAGTGCGAACTGGAGAACAAGATAGCTCTAATGGTGCTGGAAGTGTGCAATTTAAATAAGACACATTTCATAACTCAATCCCAAAACTTCGCTCCAGTATAAAGTGCTCCACAGATGTAGAATGACATGTACAAATACATCTTTTGAAAAAAATCGGCTAAATTGGATGTGAATTGGTGTTGGCTGCCGAGTAAACAAGCCTCTAATTAGCAAGATATCTTTTCCAGATACTCTGGCAGCAGCTGTGACTTATCAGAGAAGCAAAAGCAGAAGTGATACTAACAACTTGAGCTATAGGCAGACGGCACATACAATATCAGCACACAGGAAGCCAAAACAGATCAATATCATTCAGCCGCTGTTGTTTGTTGTTCATATGGTGAAATGCAGGCTGAGGAGCCCCTCCGGGGGTGTCGCCCAGGACCTTAATTGTACTAAAAGTGGATTGCAGAAGTGTCTTTACCTTTATTCTGTAGGACATTCTGGATATTTTTTTCTATTTATTTATTTTTTTTAATCTTTTGCAGAAATGCACCTTGGGACTTGTAGTTAACGTCCCCCCTGAATATGATTATGCTATAGCTTTGACTTTTTACGAAAGACCCACGTATTTCAACACAGTTCTGGACCGACTGGCCCTACCTACCTCCGTGCCTAGGCTACTCTGTGAGCCACTTAAAATATTGTTTGAAAGGAATAAACTCAAGGTTTACTTTACATGACTTTGCAGGAGATCTACATGACATTTACGGTTAGAAGAAATGTATTTTTAGCTGTAATTGTGAAACAGTCCGTCATCCCTCAAAAGAGGCGAGAAACAGCTGCAGAGAGACGACGGAACAATTGCTAATGCCGAACAGATGGAATTCCAATATTGTAGATGGGAAGTGTTTTGAAGCTGCTGGCAGTGAAGAATGATTGTTCTTGGCAACAAGGTGAAATAAGACGAGCGAAGCAGGACTGTGTAATACATCTAGCATGTTTATCCACTTTGCAATTATCATCTTTAATGAATGGCGATAAATATAATAATAAAAATGACAACGTTTGAGTCACAATTTCCATCTAATCTAATCCATGTAATTGAAGCTTATTACTAGGAACAAGAACAAATGAGTAGCATTTAAGTGTTTATCAGCAGGTATTGATCACGGAGGCATCGATCTTCACGTCCCAAGACGAGGATTAAACAGCAAACTCGGAGGTGTGCGTTTGTGCTGCAGCACCCGTGTTGCATCACACGGAGACGCGGCTGTGTGGTTTTGTATGTGACACTGGAGACAGATGAAGGATTGCATTTCTCAGTATGCAGCTTAATGTTCACACTCTGTAATTCCTCAGTGTCGAGAATAGCCCAGCCTTCATGTGACATGCACTCAAGGCTAAATGCATCAGCAGTGAATCACAAGTGTGTCATCTCTGAAATGAATGCGACATTTTTGTCTTCAGACACAGACTTCCTAATTCCTGCTGGCTAAAGTAAATATGACTNCCCCCCTCCCTCTCTTCTCTTGAATTGCATTTAAATACTCTGGAGCTAAGACTCCCTCATCAGCAGTCACTGTGGTGCCAAAGGGAGGCTTTTGTGCAACATATTATGACATATGATTAGTGTGTTACTGACCACGCCCTCAGCATGTCTGTATCATACTCGCACATTTTATGGATGCAGCTTGTGAAATGAGCTTGCTAGTGTTAGCTGATACATACGCTGTATGTATGATAATTAAAAAATATTGGCTTAGCTGGAAGTTATCTAACCAGTGAAACACTAGAAAGAACACTATATTAACTCCACATGCTCATTTAAGGTATATAAGTTGCAGTTTTTATGGTGTAAACATACTTTTGTACAGAATATGAATGAATGTGTTTTGTCTATCATTATTAACTTATGAAATACTTCTGGTATAGACACTGGGTAACAACCAAAGACAAAGAACGGGTTATTCAGCTTCTTGAACTCTGTATTTGTGAATGTAGAGTTGTACATACTGTGAACGCTTTGATAGCAAGGATCAGTTTTTGTGTGCAGTGCCTCCACATAGAGAGCTGAATAGAAAGCAACAAAGAGCCACTGTTTGAGGAGGAAATCAAAAGGTTGTCGCTGCTCAGACTCAGATGACTGAACGTGCGTGAACATTTCTGAGCACCCACAGTGTCACACTGCTGGATGCATTCTCGAGTCTTTGAGTAGCGCTGGATGTCTGTAGGGTTTTTGACCTTAATTTCACATTGATTTTCCTGCTGTTACATCAGCAGTGAGTGTGATTGAGAAAGTTACTTCAGCAGATTGGGCTGTAAGCCCTGGGCATTATGGCTTTAGCAAAGTTTCTTAGAGTTTCTTTCCTAAAATGACTGAAATCAGTTACCTGGTCATAACATTTAAAAAAAAGGAGGAAATGTAAAGCAAAAGGGGAAGCATATCATGGAAAACAGAACAGACTTAAATGTAGCTATATCCTAATACTTAATTCCTCAGGAAAGCCTTAAAGAATTGGGGTTTCCACTGGATGCTGTTTTTAAGAGATCTCAGATGCATTTTTGTTACATTACAACAAACAGCAAGAGGGGAGAAAACTCTTTAGAAAATACATTACAACAACCAATCTAAAATGTTTTGTCAGCCATCGGTTTGACAGAAAAGAGCAGTTCTGCATCAGCAATGCAGAGCAGCTCACGTAGCTCCTCTGACATACTGTCTTTGCCTTTGATGTGAGCAGAAGTTTCTAACTGTCTCTCTCCATTTTCCCCTCCTCTCTTCCTCCCCACCTTCCCCACTCTCTTTTCTTCTTCCGTCAGGGCGAAGTGGGACCCAGGGGATGGAAAGGAGAGGTTTGTCGAATTAGACTTTGCGGTATTAGATATAATCCATTCTGTCTTATTCTGCACCACAGTGAGAAGCCCTGTCAAGCCTGCGTGGCTGCTATAGAAGACTTACAGAGCCAATACCTTCAGGCCTGTGGAAATCTGGGCTCCCGGGCAAAAATATACATCACAAAAGGACTCTTTCCCTTAAGATGCACACATCTGCAAATCAAACACTTACTCTACTGTCTGCAGAATTACAATTTAAGGAGGTACAACTTCCCTCAGTTGCTGCCATTTGTAGGACATCAAAACTTATCTGCTGTTTGATCACTAAAAAAAAATAATACTGGGAACAAGTATAACCTTCTCTGTTACTCACTGAGCCTCCTTTGTTACTGTCATTTCCCTGTACCTGTACCTGCCAAACCCTCACCTGCACACGGCGCGTGTGCACTAAATTCTTTGTAATCGCTTTCAGACGGATTTACAAAAACTAGCTTCTCTTTACCGACACAGCACCATCGGTTTGATCAGTTTAGCTAGCTTGCTAACGTTGCTAAACTCTCAGCAATGTGAGTGTGTTAATCACACTTTGACTTTTACTGTTTCCGACTGACTTGCTCTGAACTGTAAGGCTGTAAAAGTGTCTTAACTATTACAGCATCATATTGCAGATGTCTGAAGACTTTGGTAAAAAGCTGCATGTCTCAGGTATGCAGAAGAAAGTTGCAGTGTCAGCCTGTTTTCAACCTCAGGGTGTCCAATACTGCTGTTTTTGTCAGAGTCACTGGAGTGTCAAAGATTGCTGTGGCCACAGACAGGCCGCTGCAATACTGGAGTCTAAATGGAGAAAGTTAGAAAGGAGTGAGGGGTGACCGAGCACCAAAGCTACTTAACTTTTGGAACAGACTGTAGTTTTGATTATGATACGTGTTCTTGCAAAAACCTTAATAGTGCCCTGTGCTTTTCACCAAATATCCATATGTGGAAAGCTGGGGATAAGCTGGGGATAGTAGCATTCTCACTGTTACTGAAACAGGTGCATCCAGGCACCAGCATCAGAGAGATTAGGCAAACTGTTTGACACCCTGTGAGTGACAGTGAGCTTGTTTGACTGCTTAGCTAACATGCATGTTGATCTGCTAGGATGTTTGACCTCCTTGATTTCCAAGAGCAAGGCTTTTTGAATGAAGGCAAACTACAAAGTCAGCTCTGTCCCAGGTAGCATCAAATCATTTCCTTTGCACTTTCGCACCTGTTGCCTATTACATGACCTTCCACCCCCCCCTCAGTACTCACTTTCTGCCTATGAGGTTGCCAGGAGTGCTCAGAGATAGTGTTTAGTGAACAGCCTTTTTCTTTTGGAGTGTGACTTTTTTTCCCTCCCTTGCTGCTGCTTCAGAAAGGAGTGACAGGTGATATGGGCTTCAGAGGGCCTGGTGGAAAGAAAGGTGACATGGGCCACATGGGTGTCACTGGTCCCAGGGGATTTCCCGGCCAGGACGGATTGCCAGGCCAACCAGGCCAACCGGGATATCCTGGGAAACCTGTAAGTGTGCTTCCTTTTTTTTTTTATCTGATCTTAACAAGAAGAAGAAAAAGGGAGAGAAAGATACAGTCTGTGATTTCCTGCCACCACTGGAAAGGCTGTTTGGGAGTTATGGCGACACAGCTGTCAGTGTGTGCGTGAGCTAAAAGAAGATGGAGAAGTGAGCATTGAGAAGATCCTGTAAATCTGCAGGCATGAGCTCGAGCATGTTTTCCCAGTCCCAGAGTGGCTTTAGCTGTATCAAAGTGTAATTGTGTGTTCCAGGGCAAACCTCCCTCAGATGAACATCTTTTAAAGCTCTGCACTGATGTTCTGCGCAGTAAGTATGTTTGTTTTTATGTCACTCTGTGGTGAAAGAATGAAAGCCACAGGCTGAGACAGCTGTCTCAAACACAGATCGCACACAATACCTCTTAATCAGTTTCTCTGATTACAGTAAATTGGAATTAGGTTCAGTCTCCTGAACAGTTCGATGTTTTCTCTAAACGACCGTCTCAAATAACACCGAGCATACTGGGTCATTTCCATCACTTACCTTATTAAATGTTAACAATAAAAAATCACCTCCGTCCTGTTTTTAGCCTTCAGTGAAGTTCTGTTGTCACAGGGCACAGCTCCTTTATTTTCCCAGGATAAAAGATGGGTGTAGCCACTGTGATGTCACCCGCTGGCTCCTGTGGAGATGAGCACTTCCAAGTTTGTCATGTCAGTGTTTTGAAACTGGATGAAGGGTGAACGCATATCTGTGCACTTTGAGAGTCCAGGAACAGGAACTTGATGAGAATACAGTGCCAAGCACTACCATACTGCTCACACACATATCTAAAACNCCCCCTCCCCGTCAATAACATTGTAAGTAATTCCTATGAGGCGACCTATTATGCTTTTCCCAATTTATCCCATTTCCCAAATATGGCCAAAATTTCAAGTAGTGAAGTATGCAGAGTTTTTTTTTGTCTCAGGAAGCCTTTTTAGGAAATTGAAAGTTTCTTCCATGTTTGTTTGTGTTTCCACTGTGATGAAGAGCCATAAAGAGCACTGAAATGAGCCAGCTTATGTAGCAGCAGGCGATTTTTTTGTTTTAAACAGACTTTATGCAGCATTCCCTCGGGTCATTAAACACATCTGAAAAAGTATAAATTAAAATCAAAGGAAAAAGTCTTAAAATATCTTATTTTTCCTTAAAATTGCCTGTAGATAAATTCATTTTTCAACTAGCGTGTTTAAAACTGGTTGAAATGATGGCTCTTTAAATTTTAGGTTTGGAAGTTGCCGCTGTCTTCTACTGTTCCTTAACAAATTTCCCTCCAGCATCAGAGACATTACAAGTAGAAAATTAACAACAACAACAAACAAAAAAATCAAGCTGATTCTTGATATAATATTTGACTAATTACAAATTTGCCCCTTTTTGTGAGTTTTTTTGTGCTTTTTTAATCCCACTTGTATAGTTATTAAAGAATTTAACAAACCCATGTAGGTGTTTTTATGGCCCAGGTCTTAGTTTCCTAAAATGGCCCTGAAAGAAGCCCAGCAGAGGAGGCTCCTGCAGTGAGAGCACACATCCGGCTGCCCATAAAGTCCCTGATCCCAGCCTTTAATAGCTCAGCTGGTAGAGTGGAGGACTCACTGTCACTGTCATGCTCCGGTCATTCTCTCGAAGGAGAGCCTTTTAAGCAGCTTTCCCGTTGGTTTATTTAAGTATTCTGAAAGCAAGCTCCTGATTGGCTACAGATTCCAGAGTCACTTAACATAGGAAACCCAAAGGCTTCTCTAAAAATAATAGCAATAATAAGAACTGAGGATTTCTAGGCTTTCACATATATCTTTTCTGCATGCTTGAATAATGCAGTATTTTATTGTTAAAGTCTGTAAAGAAAGCAGTTTTGATATAAATTCAGATTATTTAGCATCTTCTGGCTGTGCCCTACAGACCAGCTGCCAGCACTGCTCCAGACTCTGACTCCTCAGTCTAGGTGTGAACCCTGCCAGGGTGCGAGGGGTCCTCCAGGTGAGCCGGGAGCACCAGGACTCAAAGGCTCCATGGGAACTCCGGGCTACCCTGGCAGAAATGGTGCCCCAGGTTACCCAGGACCTCCTGGAATGCAGGGCCCCGCAGGCCTCAAAGGTTTGATATGGCACTGTTTCTTAAAGGTATTAACCAGCACCTTAGGACAGGTTTATCCTGTCTGTACGCAAAGCCCCTCTGACTACTGTTAACGTCTGCGCCACTGTGACAAAAAGCTTCCAATCTGGCATCTCACCCTGATGTAAACAAGGCAATAAGTAACAGCGCACCCTCATGAAGAAGAGATGGGACAAAATTTATGACTGCTTTCATCAACAATTAAAATCAAAACAGTGTCAATGATGAACAAATTGGATGTGTTGATGTTCACTGTACCCCATAAAACAAGATCATTAAACAGGCGAACATCAGTGAAAGTCAGCAGAGCAAAAGACAACAAATGCTGCAAACCCATCTCAGTGAGCTGTCTGTGATTTATCACCACTTCAAGACAGAGAGTGGCTAATCAGCTGTGGAAGATCCCACTCCACTGCTGTGCAGCATTTTAACTTGTTAGGCCAGGCGTGCAGCGACTTTGGAGGTGTCACACTTGGTTGAGAACATCGAGGGAAGACACTGGATAATTCTGTGTCCTGGATGTGCGCACATCCAGTGTACAGGTAATTGTACAACTGTCAGTGATCCTTGATTCATTTTATTTATCTATCAGCCGTTCACAGCAACAGTCATCCAACTGCAAAGTGCCGTTTAATCCAGCACGAACAACAGAAAAAGCTTTTTTTGTTGATCGTGCTGCATAATCAGGGCCAGCCTGCAGTTTTTACCCATCAAAATCTGTTTTCTCTTCATGCAAAGGGATACTCAGGCTTTTTGTGGGATGTCATGCCATGGAGGTATGGCATCACATACTGCTGAGGCAGAGGTAGTGTATATGTGTGTCGTTCTCCTGTGTGTCAAGATTACGCAGAAACCATCAAGCTGAATTTCTCAAGCCTTAGTGGAGAAATGGGCAAAAAAGAAACCATTAAATTTGAAAGTAAAGTTTTAACATGGGAGTCTATGGTGATTGAGTCTAGTGGCCAGTATAGGAACTGCACCTGTCGGCACCATTTCTTTTAGCCTTTTTAGGAAATTATCACCTGCATGGAAAACAGGCATAAAATAAACCTCGGTTTTCCAGGAACCATAGCGTTGTTGTTCTGCAGCTCTCAGTCTGACACTGACTGTAAAGCTGGTTTTTAAACACAGACCCATCACATCCACAGGTGACATGGGATCCAGAGGGTTCAAAGGCAGCAAAGGAGAGGGATACTGGGGACCACCGGGACCACCTGGACAGCCAGGTATGTTTAATTATTACCTACACATTTTGATATTCACCTTTGCCAGGAATTTTTTTTTTGCATTTTTTGCCACAGCGGCTTTTATCAACAGTGGAGAGAGACAGGAAATGAGGGAAAGATACAGGGGAAGACACGCGGGCAAATTGGCGACAGGCCGGGACGCAAACCCGCGCCGCAACGCAGCACGTGTATGTGGTCGCCGGCTTCACCACTAAGCCACTCAGGCGCCCTTTGCCAGGAATTTCACCACCAAGTTCTGACATTTCGGAAACTATAGGAAAGCTGTTTGTAGTGTGGATTTTTAAGAAACACGTGCTTTTAGCGGCAGGCAGGTTGAGGAAGATGAGGCCAAGTTATAGGAAAAAAGTGCAGTTATTCCCTGTGGGAGGCAGTATGCCATGTATCCAGCATGTGCTATTTTTAAAAGCTAAGATGTAACTGAACCAAACTCCTGAATTTCTTCACACAAACGAGTCTGAGTACAGATGTTTTTGTCATCTCTTTCTTTTTTGTCTTTCGTTATCACTGCAGGGATTCAGGGTCCTCGTGGCTTCGATGGAATCGGCCACCCGGGCAACCAAGGAATACCAGGAAATCCGGGCCCACCGGGAGATCCTGGTAAACGGGGTAGCGCAGGACCTCCAGGGGTTTGTGATATCTCTATGTGCTATCAGACCTACAATCTCAGGGAACATTACAGCAAAGGACCGAACATCTGATGACACGAGAGCGAGAGAGAGGCTGCTTTTGACTTGACACACCCTGTATCACTGCTGACTCCTTTAAGACAGAGAAGTCTGCTGCCAAGGCAGATGTAACCTCATTAGTTGAGATAAACAGAAATGGGCGGGGCATTGATTCACGATCACTGAATTCATGATCAAAGATGGTCAGCAGGCTAGAGTTTAAATGGTGACGTCTAAATCCTGATTGAGTCAGACGAGCACCGAGAGCTGTGACTGAGCTACGTTGTTTTTGTCAGTGGAAGCAGCAGGAGAGCCGAGAATCTGAATAACAATAAATAGAGCTACCTCCTCGTTTACCTGGATTACTGTTTAACGTGTTAACGACACAGAAGGCAGACATGACTAAAACCCTCAAAAAATATATATGTAACATACATGAATTAAATTGTGGGCTAATGTGGCAAAAATATAATTACTATATTCTGCATATTTAGAACACAGATGGGAAAGTATGGAATTATATCAGTGTCAAAAGTCACGCACGAGAAAAAAACATCCATCCATCATTCTCTTACGCTTATCCGGGGCCGGGTCGTGGGGGCAGGAGCCTAAGCAGAGAAGCCCAGGCTTCCCTCTCCTCAGCCACCTCCTCCAGCTCATCCGGGGGGACCCTAAGACGTTCCCAAGCCAGCCGAGAGATATAATCTCTCCAGCGTGTCCTGGGTCTGCCGCGGGGCCTCCTCCCGGTGGGACATGCCCGGAACACCTCACCCAAGAGGTGGCCAGGAGGCATCCTGATCAGATGCCCGAACCACCTCAACTGGCTCCTTTCGATGTGGAGGAGCAGCGGCTCTACTCTAAACCCCTCCTGGATGGCCGCACTCCTCACTCTATCTCTAAGGGAGAGACCAGCCACCCTTCGAAGGAAATTCATTTCTGCCGCTTGTATTCGCGACCATAGGTGAGGGTAGGAACGTAGATCGACCGGTAAATCGAGAGCTTCGCTTTTACACTAAGCTCCCTGTTCACCACGACAGACCGGTGCAGCGTCCGCATCACTGCAGAAGCAGCCCCGATCCGTCTGTCGATCTTCTGCTCCCTTCTCCCGTCACTCGTGAACAAGACCCCGAGATACTTGAACTAAAAACAGTCACGAGCAAATGATTCAGTTTCACGGGTGCAGGTATTCATTCCCACTTACAATTACATTTGTTGTGCATAAATGAAACAACCTGCGCATGTAGAACTCAGCAGCCACGCGCACAAAGAAGCCATCGCGCAGTTTCACACTCTCCCGTCTGCACTCTGAGCTCAGTCACTGGAACGAACCGACTTCTAACTATTTGGAAGACGGAGCCCAAAGGAGGAGGGTCCTAATGTGATTGGTCGCTTTGATGGACAGTTCAGCAGTTATTGTTTGCTGTGCTGCAGCAGAAACAATTATAACTTTGGCCAAAATAGAGACAAATAAACCTGCCAATAAAAAGTTGAGGTCTTCACTCAACTTCAACAGATCATCAAGGCAGCGAGATGTGCAACACAGATCAAATCTTTCAAAACAATTTGTAATTTGTAAACTATATAACGGCAAATATTTTACTTTGAACTCCATTTAAAGCTCTAATCCTATTTAGCAGAATTGGATTAATCTGAAATATGGTTCAACTAATAAATTATATTCTCATTTAGCTTCAGGGAATTAGCTATGGTGTACTCTTTGATGACTCAACAGTTACACAGAGTCTGAAGAATATTTTAATGCAGAACGTTTGTACTTTTACTTCAGCAAAGGTTTAGTTTTACATATACTGTAGTATCACTACATTTATATAAGTATAGGATATAGGATAGGACACTCCTTCCTCCACTGTAAAAAGCTGATAATCAGCATTTGATCAGAGCAGAGGGATTTTACTAACAGATCTAAGAAGGTACCAGAAACAGCTCGTCAGTATTATTCTTGCTGATCTCTTTATGAACACCATTAAAATGTGTAAATAAACAAATATAATTTAACCCTTTTCTACTCAACCTGAGCACTTTGTACATGGCTTCATTCACCCATTCATACAGACACTTTTTTCTACACCTAAGTGCTTTCTATCTACAGTAACATTCACATTCCAGTGAACACATCGGAGAGCAACTTGGGGTTCAGTATCTTTCCCGAAGATACTTAGACATGCAGACAGGAGCAGCCTGGGATCAAACCACCAAGCTTCCGTCTAGAAGATGACCTGCTCTACCTCCGGAGCTGCAGCCAACCCGGATGTGTGGCGTTTCCCTGTGGTCTGCAGGTCCAGGGCAGAGCCCAGAGTGATGCATCTATAGCAGACATAACTAAAGCTGCACAGAGATGACCACACACCATAAAAACATAGCATAGCTAGCAGGCAGCTGCTACAAGCAATGTAGTTATAAGACCCTTTGTGAATTTCCCAGCTGTGGGACTAATAAAAGCTATCTGATCTTCGATTTACACACAATGACAGCAACAACCGTCACTGTTTTCTGAGACACTAGTTCAGATCAGATAAATGAGCTACTCACTGTTGTCATGTTGTGTTGTACAAAGACAGCCTGTCACAGCCTCTTCTCCTGCCCACTCCACTCACTGCCTGTTCACAGAATATTATCTGGCTGAATTATTACAGTGGAGCCTGAACCCACAGTGAGTGGCGCTCTGCAGCCAGATGTGCACAGCTGTTTCACTTAAGTATGTGATGCTGTAGAACAGATTAATGGGACAGGAGTGCAGGGGCTTCAGAACTTGTCTTTAAATCCTCCAGTTTCAAAGATTTTAAGATCATTAAAGTGACAGGTGTCACAATCCTGCGGCAGCACAGCAAACAATAACTGCAGACAGTTCATTTGGCACACTCTGTTTTCCAAATTGTAAACAAACAGTTTAAAACAGTGCATATGTTATCACATTAGGACCCCTCCTCCTTTGGACTTCACCTTCCAACCAGTCAAACGTCGGTTCATTGATCTGTGCTTGCATGTTGTTGAATTTACGCACCAGGATTTTAACTGCAGGGCAGCACGGTGGCGCTGTGCTTTGCCTCACAGCAAAAAGCGTCCCGGGTTCAAATCCACCATCTGGTCGGGAACTTTCTGTGTAGAGTTTGCGTGTTCTCCCCGTGTGGGTGGGTTTTCTCCGGGTACCCTGCTTTCCTCCCACAGTCCAAAGACATACAGTTAGTGGGGTTGGGTTAACTGGTGATTCTAAACTGGCCACGGGTGTGAATGGTGTATCCTGCCTCTTGCTCTATGGCAGCTGGGACAGGCTCCATCCTTGAAAAGGATAAGCATTAGAAAACGGATGGATAGATTTTAATTTGCCCAAGTGGCAATGAATACATGCGCCTCTGGAATGAAATGATTTGCTTGCGATTATGTTTTTTCCCACCCGTGACTTTTTTCATAAAGATAATTCCATAGAAAGAATGGGTTCTTGGTGCAGTACTTGGTACCTCTGCTTTCTTAACTGAGGTTTCCATCATCCACTGAGGTTATTCCTGCCCTCTGTGCAGCTCTGCCTCCAACAAATTATTATATCTACAAATTATGTAAAAAGTGCAGCACCTGCCGTGATGATCAGTGAGGATCCATTACAGGGTTGTATGGGACACGCCATTTTCACATGATTATCTTGTAAAAGGCTAGCTAACAGCTAGGTTTATTAAAACATATGAATCGAAAAAAGTTCATAACTGAGGAACTCTTTTCCTGCTTCGAGTGCACACTACATGTAATCCCTAAAGGTGGAAAAACATTTTTCTATCATCTTTTGTGTACAGAGCAACACAGGTTGTTCTAATCCAAAGCTGTGGCAGGTGGGGTTTGAAAGAATCCTGTCACTGCTTTTAATCTGTCAGATTTGCTTTCTTGTTTACCAGTATTATATAAAGTCACTTTGCATTACTTTTCTGTTCATGTGGATTACTGTAAATTCTCTGTTAGCGGCCATAGTTCACCTCAGCTGCAGAGTGAAGCAGGCCTTTATATTTGAAGCTTAGATTAGGCTCTTTTTTTTTTTTTTTTAACCATTTTCCAATTTTATCTTTCAGGTGTATATTTTATTTTAAAGACAACGTTTTAATGTGCTGCTTATGCCATTTGCAAGTCAAAAGATCATCCTTGTTTTCAGCTATGCTCATCATGTTGTTGCTCTATTTCAGTAAGGAGAAATTGGCTATTTCTGATCACGTTCTCTTTCTTTTTTCTTTTCTTTTTTTTCTTCTTTTTTTTTTTAACAATCATTTGCCTTATAAATACTGCCTCTACACGTATTTTATCTTAAAAGTCTCCCAACAGCTCACAGGGCATAATCATTACATCCTGTCTGCCTTTAACTTGAAATTCCTTCAGGAAGTGTTGAGGTCCATTATTTGCATTCTGGAAACAAAACAAACAAACAATCAATTCATTAAATAAACAACAAAACAGACACATGTTTGGAAAAGTAGCTTCTATTAAGAAGAACTCAGCAGCTGAGCAGCTATGGCTATTATTTTTAAATTTTCACCATTATTTAAACAACTTTACAGTTGAGAATTGATGATTCACTATTCCCAATGAGAAGGATAAGAACAGCATGTTTGACAGTCCCAGAGGCTTTTTGGTTATTTATTACAAACCTCACAGTGTCATGCAAAACACTCTTTTGGTGTTTTTTTGACAGCATATCTCAGAACCAGAACTCTAACCTTTTTGCTCAGATACTGAAACTAGAGTGACTGATGGGATCCATGTTTTAGAGTTTGCAGCTTCTTTGCAGAAACATTAATCTTTTGGATCTCTGTCTTCCGTCGTCTTCATGGCTGATACTTTAAAAAATTAGCTTCATTTTGATTGCATTTTGATTCTCTACATGAATTTAAACACTAATACAGCAGATTAATGGAAAACCGCCTTCTATCCTTGGATCCGATGACAAGACTAGTAGCTGCTAGTGTGTTAGCAATCCAACAAATGGTTTATCAGACATATTTTTAACCGTTTTTTGTCAACCCACAGTACAGTGTGCCCACAATGTGAATCAATTCATTTTACAACTACAAATGACTGATTTTAACTGAACGTTAACAGTTAACAAAATGAATTCAGCTCAGCTGTGCAGAGAAAGGACAGCGGGAACAGGCCCATGGAGTTTGATCAGATCCAGGTAGAGGGACTTAGCTGACATCATATTAGCTGTCAGAAACAAAAACCAGCGAGCGTTCTGATACAGGAATAATCAGTGGAACAATGAGTGCAAGTCCTGGGCACAATGTGGTAATTATTTTTTCACACAACATTTCCGTCAGCATTTGTTGTACATGGCGCTTGTTTTATAAGGAATGGCTCTTGTCCCAGTTTCCCAAGAGGAGCGACTTAAAATTCCATGTATGGTCAGGGTTGATAAGGCACGCATGTTCGCACAAACTTGTCGCACTTCCAGATGCCTTATGAAATAACAGAGCGACTCTCTCTCTGGGGTTCCCAACTCAGGAGGCCAATTTCCAAACGAGTCTGTTGCTTTGAGACTGTTAATTTTTGACATGTCAGAGTGAACTTGGCTGGGTTCAGATGATGACTGCTGCGAGTGGGGACCCAGCACCATTTAAAATGAGTTGTTAAATAGTCAGCAATAAAATTCTAAAATATGACCAGCACCCCTACATGATGCATGGTTATTAAAACATTCAAATTCATCATTGTAGGAACATTAGTGTGCTACAAAATAAGCATAAATATCCCAGTATATATAGGCTATAAATAAGGATTAAAGTGGTTTATCCTCATTTCACTGAAACATGTAAATTTGCCCATTTAAGTACAAATAATGGAATTGTCAGGAACCTTTGACGCTCAAATATGGACATTTAAATGCAACTAATTTGTATTCATAGATTTTCATTGAATAATATTGCACATACATTAACATAATATTAAAAGGCTGATATCTGAATTAATTTCCTTGGAAAAGTTGGTTTGTTAGGTCCCTGTTCAAATTCTAATCTTATCTGTAGTTTTTATAGTTGCACAAAGAGAAATGCCAGTTTGAGGGTACTTCCTGTTTTCACTGTCCAAACCTGTGAAAATGCAAATGCATGTTGACAAGTGTGGTTTTGCTCTTCAACAGTCGACGCTTTCTAAAAGATGTTTAGACTTTGCCCATCATTGTGTTGCTTTGCATGAAGATGTGCAATATAATTTGGTGCATTGAAGCAGCTGCTTGTTCTATTATCTGACTTGTACAGTACAGGTAACACAGTTAACAGGGATTGTTTGAACATTGCTTTATTTATCAAAGTACTTTGGACATGACGCGCTATGGTTGTAGCTCAGTAGGTAGAGCAGGTCACCTACTGATCGGAAGGTCAGCGGTTTGATTCCTGGCTACTCCAGGCTGCATGCCAATGTATCCTTGGGCAAGAT
>JASGAU010410611.1:0-31855 GCA_030220045.1 Australoheros facetus | reverse complement strand
TATATATATATATATATATATATATATATATATACTACTGGCCCCTGGTGGATTTGAAAGATTACTGCGATCCCTTCTTTCGAGTTAACTTGTACTCAAATCCTGACTACAACGCTTGGTACTAATCAGAGCATTTAGTGGCCCACTACTTCAGGTTAACTCCTCAGCCATATCTAGCTTACAGCAACACACCAAATACAAACATTGTTTTTAAGCAGACACACATACATGAATAATGACATCTGAAGAATCCTACTGCAAAAGGGTCAATGAGGAACTTCTACAGTCTATGCTTTTTTCATCTGTGTGACATCCAGCAGCATTTTTCTTTTGGCAGGAATAATTTAGATTTTGGTTGTGAGATTAGTCATTCTTCAAGATTCTCCTGGTTTCAGTGCTTTTTTTTTTGTTTGTTTTTTGCATTATTTCTTTGAAAGAAATTTCATTTTGTTTCCTGGAACAACAAAAAAAGACAGAGATAAAAGGTGAGAATGAGTCCACGGTGGATGATTTGTACTGAGCTTGTTTAACTGTAATAAAGCAACTGTTTCCTTACCCAAGCCTTTCAGAAACCTGTTAACCCTCCTATGTTCATTCTCATGAATAGAATCCAGATACTCTTGCACTCTCACTTCAAAAAGTCCTGGTGAGAGTAAAAATAAAAATAATGAAGCACTAGAACAATCTAACACCTGCACCCATTCAATTTAGCCATCCATCTTCTCCTGCTTGTCCAGTTCAGGGTTACATGGGGGGCCTGGAGCCTATACCCCACCTGTCAGAGGGCGAAAGGCAGGGTCGGCAGTCTATTGCAGATAGAGGTAACCATTCACACTCACCATCAGACCTATGGTCAGTTTAGGGTCACCATTATAGAACCAAATTATAACAACTCAAAGTGCACAAAGGGCTTTAGTTGTTATTAATCTCTTTTATAATTAATCTCTGGCTCTCTTCCACAGCATTTCTTCTGTCCTGTCTCCCTCCCCTCAGCCCCAACTGGTCGCAGCAGATGGCTGCCCCTCCCTGAGCCTGGTTCTTCCTATGAGCAAGCACTTTGATGGTGGGAAGGGAAAAACTCTCTTTTACTCAAGAAGAAACGTCCAGCAGTACCAGGTTCAATGGAAACCGAAAAGAAAAAGGGCAAAACACACACAAAATACCTCGGAGAGCCTGCCTGTGAAGCTCCCTCTCCTGGATGAACCAGCCAAACATCTGTGTCTCCATGAAGATCTCCAAGAAGCGGCGCACAGTTTTGGACGGGACGGCTTTGCGAAAACCCTCTCGCTGAAAGAAGCATGGGGCAGGGGAAGAGGATGAAGAAGAGTAGCCGTCCTCCCTCTCACCAGTGATGAAGAGAGGATAGTGGCCTACCAGCTCCACAAAGAAACGAACAAAGGCCTCGGACACAATGGTGCTAAGATGGCCTGAATCTGGAGATGGGAGGTTAGACATGGTAATATACATAAATATATATATTTAGTTTTGTCCTATCCCATCTTGACTAAAATCAGGTGGTAAACATGTTAAATAGAATCAAAATAAAAGCACAAAAGCATTGTCATGGTGAGCATGTTTGTGTTCTAGGTTTAATCATAGAGCAGCCTCAAAGAGCCTTAAGAAAGGCTGTACACATTATGGAGTCTGTAGGAAACTCACCACTGCTTGTATCTCCTCCTCGCTCATTAGCAAGTTCTCTTCGCCTCTCCAGAACATTCTCCAGGGCTGACTGGAGCTTAGGCGGCAGGATGGAGTCTTCATCATCCAACTAAATGTGAAAAAACAGGTAAGAAAATATATGTAAATATATTTATAGATAGCTGTAACCATAGACATTATGAAAGATAAATGTAGCTGTGCTGTAAACCTTCTCTTAGCTTCACTCTAAAGTATATTCTAATTTTTTGTCTATTTTCCCACTAAGTTGGAGCATAAAATATGAAATGAACATCATGTTGTATTAAATAAGACTTAAATAATAATAAACTAATTAGTAAAATATTTACTGCGGTCATAAACCAAGTGGGAATAATTTTTTTTCTTGCAAACGTTGGTGCAGTTGAACTTGTGTTTTGCAATAAGTAAAGCTATGGAAGCTTGTTTCTGCCACTGAAAACATTTTTGACACCCATAAGTCAAAAAGTCAGGTTATTATCCCCAAATTTCAAATTAGGGATCTCAAACTTTTGACTTACTAACTCAAACCTCGGAGAAGATAACTCGAAATTGAGAAAATAACTTAAAATTTCACGTTACTAAGTCGAAATTTCCAAGTCCTGCACCCACTGACCATTATTTAAAAAATACAGATTTGAAGCTCTTTGCTTTAGCTTCTGTTTTCAAACCTTTGGCTACAACCATTTTTTTAAAGGCTGAGGCTGAAATAATTAGTTCTGCACAGATATACATCTTGACGTGTTTTTAGAAACAGCTGACCTGTCTGAGAAACCGACTGTTTCCGAGATCCACAACCAGAACCTGTACACAGATAAACCGTTATTTCTGTACTGATGTAAGTAATGTGCAGCAATGTACAGCCGTTAATAGGTAACATTTTTTCTATGTCGCTCCGGTCTCATGCATGACACTTAAATCGCTCCTCTGACCTCCTCCAGGGGCAGCTCGGTGAGCTGGGGCAGGGAGCTGGACAGCAGGCCCACAATGAAGGGGGTCGGTGTGCAGACGATGTCGAGCATAGCTGAGGGCAGCACAGGGATGTAAGTGTGCTGCCATACGAAGGGGTAGAGCAGTGCCACGACCGCATGACAGCACTGGGAAAGAGTACTACAGGAGGGAACAGAGAGCACAGCAATGAAATATTAAATGGTGACGAGCTTTTAATTGCTTTTAATGTTTTAAAAAGAAACAAACAAACTGAGTTTTGCTTTTAGTCTGAATGAGAAAATAGAGGCAAAGAAAAAAAAGGTAATGATTAATTATTCTCACCACATGGGGGCACCACAGTCTAAGCATTCTCTAAAGTAATACAATTTCCCCGAGAGAAAACCAAGGCTACATTCTTCTTTCATTTACATCACTGCACTTCGCATTCCTGTCTTCTACTACTCTGGCCGATCTTTCTGACTCCCACCGGCCTTCAGCAGAGCAAACAACCCAGTCCCAACATCAGCACGTCAGGCCTGAAAATAGCTCTTTGGTATGTTCCCTGAATGTTCCCTGAATAAAAGGCTGCCTTAAAATTGTGAGTCTGGACCACCAGCATATCTACTAACTTTATCATAAACACATCCCTGCTGATTTCACCTAATATCTGCAATCTCCATAATTTTACATACACGGTGCACCTTCATATTTTCGGACCAGTCAAAACAACTGTCACGTAGCTTGAAGACGTGGATTCCAGCGTACAGGCGATATTCTTTAAAATGAAGGGACCGACCTGAGCTTGTCTGCGGTGAAGATGACTCGCCGCTCTAGCAGCAGAGATCCGAAAACCCGGAGGAGCAGCCGCAGACTCAAGCAGGAGAACAGGCATTCAAAGTCCACGTGCTCCAGACGCGAGTCGGAGGGTCGACAGAGCTCCATCACCTGAGAAATGATTGGAGATTTGGTCCTAACATATGGCAACTTAATTCAGAGGCAAGAATGAAGATTTACTTTTTGACTTTGCTTTGAAATAAATGTTAAATATAGTTCAATCATAGCAAAGATCATCAGAAACTTAAAACTGAGGTGTGGTTTGTTTTTTTTTTAATCTGATGTAACACCAAAGCCCTGTCAGAACCCATTCATCAACCACCACCTCTCAGGTTTAAATATGTTCATTTAAACTCATTTTAAGCTGGATCAAATGAGTATACACATTTGAATATTAGTTTTAATATAAAGGTTCCTTATTTTCGTATTGTGTACTTCTCATTGTCTGCAACTGACTTCCTGGATGATCTTAGGTTTTAACTTTTATATCTTTTTGACTGTTACTTATAAGTAACAGTCAAAAAGATATAAAAGTAAAAAAAAAGTGATGCATAAATGATTGAAATGGATAATTATCCATTTTAATCATTTATGCATCACTTTTTTCATATTTCTACTGCTTAACTATTACATTTAGTTAACCTTTTACTTGCCTGTGATGGTGCATTTAATTTTTTTAATTAAAATTATTTTTATTAATTAATAATAACAATAACTTTATTTGTATAGCACTTTTTTTTAAATGCACAAAGTGCTTCACAGTTTGAATCAAACCAAACATTAAAAATATGTTTTTTGCTTAAGTTTCCACACACACCCTAATTACCCCTTGTGTACTACCCTGGTTGGAAACTACTGCTCAAATGGACAATTAGAGACATTTTATTTATTTTATTTGACCTGTTCTTAGAGTTTGCCTTGTTTTTTTTTTTTACTCCACTGTCACTCACCTCAGTGCCTGAACCAGGAAGAAAAGTTTTGATAGTGATGGTTCTCCCTGGAGCTGGAAACTGGGCCTCCATGATGGCTCTCATGAATGGCTGCACCAAGGCAGGAGACAGAGCCCTGCGCCTCTCCACCTCGTCCAACACCTACAATACATGTGTATAAAAACTTGCTTTAAACTTGATTTTATTTGTCAGAAATGTTATCAATGGGTGTGGTTTACCTTCGAGAACAAGTTGAAGCAGCCAAGGTGGCTGACAATACAATAGACCTCTGGCAGACATTTGCCTTTTCCACTAGGCTGAAACGAAAGACACATACAGTAATACTCACTAGCATACTTCTAGACATGAGGACATTAGTATATGAATCAACAGCACTGCAATATACACAAACACACTACAGAAATGCATAAGCAGAAACACATGCACACCCGCACATACACAATTCCCAGTCTCACACATTTCCGCCCAGACTCTGAGATTGGCTGTTTTCCCACAGGCACAGGCACACTATTCTGGTATGCTTATTTACTCAGCCGTCATTGTGGTATTTAGCTACTTCCTGTTCGGTGACGGCACATGATTTCTATTTACCAGTAAACGACGGCAGTATCCAAATCTTCGGCTCCCGTCCTCTCCAGTCAAAACAAATGAGAACATCTCACTGCGCGGGATGAGCACAACAAAAATGTGATTAGTGTATTTTTACTGTACAAAGGAAAAATACACATATACTGTAAAGATCAACAGTAATAATGAAATTTATAATGTTTTCTCATGGTACTCATCGGATTTCAGTGTTTATTATACTGAGATAAATAGCTGTGGGGGTGCCATTAGCCCAATTTTTACACTCTTTACCTTGGGTATCTCTCCACCGGCTCCCAGTCTTTAGCATCGGGGAAGCAGAACTGAGGAATGATCCTCAGTTGATCCTCCGTCTCCCTCATGAACTTGAAGGTTCGCTCCAGCTGTAACATTATGCATGGATAATTATTTGCAGGTAACAGGAGGAGATGTGTTATTGTAGGCATTTTGATTGTTACTAGTTTAAAATCAGGTTAATTACAACTGGATCGGTTGTGCTTTTGGATAAAAATCCTGATCCAACTCCTTTCACGTTTCACCTTCAGGATTTTATCCAGCAGACTCAAGCTCACTTAACACTCCCCACATTGCCTGGTTTTCTTTTTTCTTTTCTTTTTTTTTAAATGTGTTTGGTCTGAAATGAAATGACCACAATAATAATCCAGTGATTAATGATTAGTAGATCAAGCACTCCACTGCTGCCGACCTTAGGAGGGAACTGCTGCGTGACCTCTGGCAGATAGTGACCTCCAGCCTTTGACTTCTGCAGCGACACAACCAGGAAATACTCAAAAAGTTTGCGCTGGTGGAGCTCCTGTTCCCGAGAGTGTTTTCTGGTGCTGGTACTATTGTAGTGGACCTGAGCTTGGCTCGGCTGGCTCAGTATGGACTTGACCGACACGAGACGCTGACGGTGAGCTGCAAGAGAGGATGTGAGATACAGTACAGCTATAGAGGTCAGTGCAAAATATACAGAAATACAGCGAAACTGAATAAGTGACACCCTACCTTTTGCTCTTTCTTCAATTTCACTCTCAGAGTCACTGTTCTCGTCTGTTACTATAAATGAAAACACAAAAATCCACACTTACACTTGAGACAGGAAAATAATGATTAAATTGAATCTTCATGCCTATAACCAAGATCATCACCTCTTCCTGAACTTGTCTCAGCATAATGATAGATCCTTCGGAGATGTTTTTTCCTGCTCCGAGCTTCAAATATGCTGTTAATCCTGAGTACAACCTGTCCAAAAATAAATAAATAAAATATGTCTGTTTGGTTTTTAACACTTAATGCTCTACATATGGCTTATTTGGCCTGTCACAAATACACAACAGCAGCAGTACAGGTTGCAGGTTTTACAGTTTTTACTACTTGGATTGTTAAGTCAGGAATAGCGGCGCTGCTCCTGCTTTCTGAATTGGAACTGCAACTTGAGGAGGTATTCCAGCTGAAAATTTCAACCAGGAATCTAGAAATTCTGACTTCAAATGGAATGCCCCAGCATACACAGCCAGAGCCACAGCACTCAGATGACCATATAATGAAATCAGTGCCTGGCTGATGTCAGTCCAGCACAAGACTACACCTGAGGCAGGTATACTCAGGTAAAATTAGAGTTGAATTGATTCTAAAAAAAGCTAAATAGTCTGTGCTTAATAATTTGTCAGTCTAAATAAATTCTGCACAAAATGCACAGACCGTTGGTATCCTCCGGCAGGTGCGGCTATAGGAATCTCCAGGCAGCCAAGCGGTGTGTTCGGGCCCGGTGGGGGGGGTAGATGGAGGGCTGAGCTGGGGTGGAGATGAAACGCCTCCACTGCCTCCAGTGCTGTGGATCTGCTGGTTAGTTCTCCGCATGTCCAGCAACTTAAAGCTCCTGCCTGAGTTCTGCCTGAAGAAACCTGGTCTGGACACCTACAGACAGGAAGAAAAAAATCATAACTTCTCAAAATCCTTTAAATTCCGTAGTTGCTACATTATGTTCAGGATATACTTCAACCTTAGCAGTGTCAGCACCAGGAGAGGAAGGTAAAGACTGCTGGGAGCACTGGCTCTCTAACTCTATGTCCTCATACGGGTTCTCGTTGGACGAGTCTGCAGAAAGAACAAAAGTGATGTATTCGGCTCAAGTTCACAAGCATGTCTGTTCATTGCACACGGAGTTAAAATTATTCAATATTTCACAGTAAAGAAGGAAGAAAGAAAATGAATACTAATTTGTGAAGTCCTGACGTGACCCTTTAGGCCTAATTTGTGAGGTAGTGTAAGTAGTAAACTTGCTCCCAGTCTGTCAACTACATTTCCACATATTTAAAAAGGCATTCAATGAAGCATAATGTAGCTTGGTGTCTGACCCAGGATGTCTTCATAGTGATGTTCCTGAGACAGCGAGCGAGAGAAGAGCAGGCTGTTTGACCCCGGAAGGTCTTCAAACTCAAAGGATCTCCTGTCATTGTGAGCAGAAAGTATAAGTTACCACATTACGCACTGCTGACATAACCTCACCAAGCAATTCATCTATCTGATCCTTTGATACCTGCTGAAGGTGTCTCGGACTCGTTCACCCCTGGGTCTTCCATAGACCCCAGAAGGAGGTTTTAAATAAGTTTTTGAAGTTACCAATGGCAGTGGGGGGAGGTTCCTCTGCCCTCTACCTTGCCTCCTTCCCAGGGTGGCAGTAGCTGGGTGCTGGAAGGTCCGTCGGGGTTTAGGGACTGGGTTGATTGGGGGTGAGCCTGGCTCCGTGTACACATTTTCATGTTGTTCCTTTCCTTCTTTGGCCCCAGAAGACCTTGCCGCTGTACTTCTTTGATCTGAAGCTTCAACTTCAGTTTTTTTTACCTCCACCTGCTTGTCCTTGCTCGGTGGGCTGAAGTAGTTTCCAAGCTCTGGAGGGGTTTTCCCATGGTTCCCCCCCATAGCCTCCAGCTTTTTAAAAAGACTGAATACGGCTCTCTTCTCGTGGCTCGTTTGTTCTGCTGCTCTCCTATCATTTTTTTTTAGTGTTCCCCACTGCTGCTTTTCTGTTGCTGTAGGCGAACAAGGCCTCGAATCCCCAAGCTTTTCTATATCCTCTTTCTCATGTTTTTGCCTTTCTTTGTGAATTACAGCTCTTCTACAGTCTTCCTCCATTTGGTTGTCACCAGGCTTACTGCTATTGAATGTTCCTCTTTGCTGTTTTGTAGATTCAACTGGTGAACAAGGCCTCGAATCTCCAAGAGTTCCAACATTTTCTTTCTCAAGATCCTGTTTTTCCTTATGGGCGACTTTCCTGCAACTTTCTGCACTTTGCTTGTCTTCTATACATTTATTGTTGCTTTTCGTTAAGGATTCTGTCCTTTTTACACTCCCACTTTGGCCCACACTATCCGAGGTAAGAGATGAGTGAGTGGGCTCTTTGCCCTCCCATAAGGAAATCTTGTCCCTGATGCTGCAACCTGTGGATCTGGGCAGTTTGGCTCCTACCATGAGAGCATTGTCATTGCTGTGAGGGTCAAAGGTTGGCCTCCTGTGGGCCATCGTGGATGATTCTTCCTTTTGGTTGATCAGGTTTTCCAGTGGGGTAAAAGGATGTTTTGGTGTTCCCTCTCTTCTTTGCTCGCCGCCTTTGTTTTCCACTGAAGCAGACTGGAGGGCAGTTTTTTTACTAGAGCCCCTCTTTAGCCTAAAAACACAAATAGAACACGGTTGTAGAGATTGTTAGAATAAAAACACATAAGTAAATACCATAACAAATCAGAAACACAATCAAAATTAAACATCACCTTTGTTTTGTGACTCCCAACTAGGGGGGTATCAAAGATTTGGGAATAAGCTAGTGTGAAAATGTTTCTTATAAACAGCCACGTATAGCTACAAGTTGCTGTAATGCTGATCTAATTTTCTTTTACTAAAAATTGAGTCAGTTTTAACACACAAACATCACTTGCTGCTATAATATTGAGTCTGTGACTGAAAATGACTAAAATCCAGTTAGCAAACAAGCTAAAAGCTAAGAGCAATGGATTTTTAGTTACAGTACTTACAATACATGAAGATTCAATCATTCTGACACTTGAAATGGTAATAATATGAGTATAAATTGCATCAAAGTCAAATGTACCTTTCTACTCCTCACTGGAAGATAAAAGGCTTTTTATCTACCTGGACTGCTGTCGAGTACAAAGAATTTAATAACTCAAAATTTAAAAGAAATGCTCGTGTGCACTGCTGAGTGGCATTCGACTCAGAGTTCATACCAGTTCAACTGGACAGACGGTTCTCATCACCATATACTGTATAACATCTTCACTTTCATTTAGATACATTTCAACAGCTTATAGAAACTTAACATTTAGAGAAAGAAGACCTCTTTCAGTACCTTCTGTGTACTGGTTTCTTCTTACCAGCTGGAGATAAGATAATAATCAGCCCACAGATTACCTTTGAGTTTATTTATTTGGACCCAACGTGCAAGTAAGGAAGGAGTAAATAATAAGGAACCGTTAAATAAAATTAAATGAAATTGCAGACTTTTCAATAAATCCATATTTCTGCATTCAATCAGAAAAACAGGAAAAATGTAAATGCCAATTAAAGACTAAGTGATTGCTACCAGAGTTCCCTGAACTTCCCAGTATGGTCACTGTGACTGCCAGCTAGGGGACACTCAGTCTTTTTCTGGACAGTGGGAAAATCCATCCTGAGAGTAAATGCCAGAGGACAAGCCTATGACCGAGCATCTTCTTCTCATCGGCCTCGCTAAATAAACACATGCTTGGATGGGAGCCCATTTCATCAAACTGTTATGTTTTAATAAATAAACGGGAGGAAATGGGAAGCCCTAAGTTGAAAGACCTTTTCTGACTTTTCCTTAATGGATGTAATGATTAAAGGGCAGCCAAACAGGGTTTCTTATTTTCTCAGGGCTCAGGAGGAATTTGTGAAGGCCAGTATCCTATTTTAATGCCTCACTGATACATCTGTTCAGATACAAACCTGTTGACAGATGAGTAGATGCAGTTTTGCTTTGTTTTCATTCTCTCAGCGGCCTCCATGATCACTGTACACCTGGGTGAGAGCGAGAGAGATAAAGAGGCTTAGAAGCAACTCCTCTGGGATTTTGCTGGTTTGTTGAACTCATTTGCATTCACACTGCATTTTAGCAGGAGGTCCTTTGGTAAGATTAAACATTCAGCTGGTAAAGTTCAGCATTCAGGCCAGAGGACAGCTGGGCAAACTCAAAGAAAACATGACAGCCAGAGACTCAACTGCAACTCCCTGAAGTAGTTCATCACACTAACTAACACTTCATTCAACAGTAATTTAGGGGCTGCTCTCTTTCCTTTAGTGTAGTGTAAATGCTCATTTTTCCACCACTTTGTCCTCACGGGAGGCTAACATTTGACCCCCACAGTGACAAAACTTGCAGTGCAAGTTCTCATACTTTCACATCTTTAAGGTCAATGTTCTTTTAGTTCAGTGTCCTCTAAAACAGGCCTTGGTAATTTCCCATATGTGAGGCAACTGCAATCATTTGTTTATTGATATGCGCTCCAAATTATATAATGGATGTGCATAGGATCTACATACAGGCCTTAAGGGTGTAGAGTAGCTGACGGGCTAATGCAAGGCATGATAGGATAAAAAACTATTTATTGCTGCATCATTTACAAGAAGATACATACAGTGTTTGATTCTTTAAGAAAAGAAAAGAAAAGAAAAGAAAAGAAAAGAAAAGAAAAGAAAAGAAAAGAAAAGAAAGAAAAGAAAAGAAAAGAAAAAACACCATCTGAATCTTTCTGTCCTTGCAATTGAATAATTTAAATTTATGAAACACACACTCACTAAAATGTACTTTATTAGGTGCACCTTGCTGGTACTGGGTTGGACCCCTTTTGCCTTTAGAACTCCCTTAATTCTTTGTGGCACAGATTCAACAATGTGCTGGAAACATTCCTCAGATTTTGGTCCATATTAAAATGTATTTTAGGTATTTTACAGTTGCTGCAGATTTATCAGCTGCACATCCATGATGAGACTCTCCTGTTCCACCACATCCCAAAGGTGCTCTAGTAGATTGAGATCTAGGTGACTGTGGAGCCCATTTGAGTGCAGTGAACTTATAGTAATGTTCAAGAATCCGGTTTGAGATGATTAAAGCTTTTTGACATGGTGTGTTACCCTGCTGGAAGCAGCCATCAGAAGATGGGTACACTGTGGTCATTAAGCAATGGACATGGTCAGCAACAATACTCAGGTAGGCTGGTAGGTGTTTAACTGAAGCCCAGCAGCAGCCTGAACAGTTAATACATTGCAGGATGGATCCATGCTTTCATGTTTTCTGACACCACCATCCCAGTGTTGCAGCCGACATCAAGACTCATCAGACCAGGTGATTTTTTTTTTCTTTTATTGTCCAACTTTGGTGACCCTGATCTGAGCCCCCAGGAGTGGCACCTGGTGTGGTCTTCTGCTGCTGTAGCCCACCTGCTTCAATGTTTCACATACACATTCAGAGATGCTCTTCTGTTTATCTCCGTTATAACAAGAGGTTATCTGAGTCACTGTTTCCTTCCTATCAGCCTGGCGGTTCTCCTCTGACCTCTGACATCAACAAGGCATTTCTGCACCCAGAGCACTGGATATTTTCTCTTTTTCAGACTATTCCCTGTAAACCCTAGAGATGGTTGTGTGGGAAAATCCCAGTAGATCAGCAGTTTTTGAACTACTCAGACCAGCCTGTCTGGTATCAACAACCATTTTACGTTCAGAATCACTTAAATCACCTTTCTTCTCCATTCTGATGCTCAGATAGAACTTCAGCAGGTTGTCTTTACCATGTCTACATGCCTAAATGCACTGACTTGCCACCATGTGAATGGCTGATTGTTAACAAGTAGTTGAGTAGGTGTTCCTAACAAAGTGTAGGGCAGTGAGTACATATTTGAAAATAGTGAAATTATAGTCTGCTGTAATGTATTTCTTTTGGCAAAGACAAACTCAGCGGCACAAAACATATTCTGCTGAAATTAAATCATTTCCAATACTCTCCCCTCTCAAATTGCAAAATTAAATAAGTTTCTCACCTCCTTTCGCTGTACAGTTTTCATGCGTTCATCAGTGAAATGGGAGCACAGTGCATCCCGTGCTGCTATAACAGGATCCATTGGCATAACCTCCAAACAGCTGTAGTGTGCAGGGTCAAATAGATTTTCTAAGTTGATTTAAGCCTTGAAACAATTCATCGACTGCTTATCTGAGTGAGTCTTACAGACGCAGTGCAAGACATACCCTCCTCTCCCTGCCTCGCCTCTAATCTTCAACTTTCATTCACCCTCTCTCTCCCCTCACCCTGGATATGACTTCCTCCCTCTCTCTCTCTCTCTCTCTCTCTTTACTGCTGATTCACTTACAGCTGACTTTAGAAACTAGCTGCATAAGAATTAATGAATGAATGAATGAATGAATGCCTCGTAATGCTGACTAAAACTGCTTCATCCCACTTTTGTTTCTATAAGTTGTACTGAAATTTGTGGCATGTGAGACTGACATAATTGTATTATATTTCCATCCAAATCAGAAGTTCACTGGACTTTGACTCCAGCTCACTCCCCATTTCCAATGATTTCCAATGACATTATGTTCACTTTTATGCAGAAGATACAGAAGATCATATAGGAGAAAAGGAACAAAATGAAATTGTACATTTGCATGTACTTTTAGCTGCGATGATACAAATGTTATATATATATATATATATAAATATATATATGCACGTGTGTGTGTGTGTGTTTATTTGAATTTGCGACATATAAAACTGGATTTATATCCTTCTGTATTTTTAATATCTTTTCCACACAAGTCTTTTAGTCTTTTAGCACAACACCCACGTAAACGTTTGACTCTTTAAATATGCAGAAGTTGAAAGGTTTTGTGCGAGTATTACATATATGTATCTATCAAATACACAGCTATCAGATATGATAAATGTATGTCACTGTTAAAGGCTTACCAGAATTCCAGTGCTGCTCAAGTTCAGTGCTGCATCTCTTCCTTAAACTTGAGCATTTAACTTTTTTGGCGGTGCAGCTTTTAAAATGTAAAGAAATTTGCTTGCAGCCAATGAAAGCTGGGCTCTTACGAACAAGTGGCACGGCAGCAGGTGAAATATAAACAGCTGTCTCCCTTTTTTTCCCCAGTATTTCCCAGCTGTTATTTTTGGAGGGTTGGCGAGCTGTAATTCCACTCCTGTCCTACCGGTGGCAGCAGACTGTGACGTTTATAGTGACGGGGGCACCCACAGTAAACACAAGAGTGTCGCCACATCGAGAATAAGCTAACGAGAGGCTGGCCTGAAAGGTAAGCACACGCTGTTGTTTTTAAAGAGTTAGCAGCAGGCAGCTGTTTGTTGCGACTTTTAAGGTGTAAGGCTCAAAGCAGTATGTGTCTTGCGGCTGAGGTGGACGGAAACTGCTGTGTAGGTGTAGCAGTGGCTTCTTTTAATAAAAGAAGCATTTATTCAGTTAGCTGGACAACAATGGACTGTTTATAACTTAATAGATAAGTCGCTCATCCACGAAGAAGCTAAGTAATTTCTTTAACTACAGAGTCTTTAAAATGGTGGTTACACAGGACAAAGAAAAGCCAGTCTATATTGCATTTCGGTCCCCAGTGAGTGTGCAGTATTATGTACACAGCATAGACAGTTTTTGGCAAATCCTCGGAGCTTGTCAGGCATCTTTCTAGGTAACAACCTGTGTTTAAAGGCTTATGTTATCTTCTGACACATTTGTATTGTTAAACTCCCGGATGAATGTAAATGACTGCCTGAAGAGGACTGCTTGATACTTTCACTTTACTTGGGACCTGCAAAAAACTAATTTATTGCTATACTAACATGATTAAATGAAATATATACAGCAGTATATTTTAAGCTTGCCTGACTATCTCATTTACCTGGGGTAGAGAGGTTTTTTAATAGAGTTTAAACAACAGTGTACATAAACTACTGTAGATATTGAGCGGGTCTTCACGACTTCCTGGGTTGAGCAGTAGAAGTGACTTTCATTTTTGCTTGTCATTCCTGCTTTCTGTCACTTAAAAATATATCAGAGGTTAGAAAATTCTGATCTTAAACTGACTCTGAGAAATTGGTCCATGCATTCATGTCGAGCAGGTTAGACTACTGTAAGGCTCTGTTTGCAGGATTATCCCAATCATCAGTAGGACGACTTCAGCTTGTTCAGATTGCAGCAGTCAGAGTCCTTACATGTACGCAGAAATTTGTCCATAGTACCTCAGTACTGAAGTCACTTCATCAGCTTCCAGTTCAATACAGTAGAAGTTCTTCTACTAGCTCATAAATCTCTGTGGTTTGGGCCCCCAGTACATATCTGACTTGCTCACTATCTACAACCCTGTCAGACCTCTCAGGTCATCAGGTGCAGATCTTTTAGCTGTTCCTAGAATTAGATCAAAGTGTGCTGAGTTTGCTTTACTGTGGTCCTGTTATTTGGAACAAGCTGCCTGCCTACCTTAGGTCAGTTACGGCTGTGTCTGCATTCAAAAACACACTCAAAACCTTTTTTTAGTCTCACAGACTTACACATCTTAACTGTGAATTTGTGTGTGTTTTTATCTCTATGTTAAGCACATTGAGTTTACTTGTAATTAAATGTGCTTATATAAATAACATTGCCATTGTCACTTGGTAAATAAACTACCTGGACTTATTTGCAGTCTTATGCATCCTTTTCCTTCTTAGTTTGTGTAATGACCTTCAAGTGCAACAGAAACTTGCTTCGAACCAGAATACAGGGTGTAGGTGCCAACAGGGCACATTTGAGTATCACACAACAACAGTGAAACAGCAAAACCTGATGTCTGACCGTAAGATTGTTCCACAGATGTTTTCAGTGCCAACACTAAACTGACTTAGCAAGCAGGTTATCATCAGTTAACTGGAATTTTGTTATCAGTTGGATCCTTGTATTCCTAGGTGGGAGAGTGCTAACAACATAAAGCAAAGCAGTGTTACAGCTAAACGGGATTGGGAGATGGAATGGAGGCAGTCAGTGTACACAGGGTCCATTGAAACCTTTCAACATTCAGACCAGATGCATTACTTCATATTCTTTTTTTATCCCATGGGGGCATCTTTCTTTAACAAGAAAGTACTGACTGGCTGTCCGTATCTGCAGTCCTGTCCTGTAATCAGTGCTAAATATTAGAAACATTATTTGATTTGACCTTAGCTTCCTTCTTCTGCAGGCACGCCTAGTGATGTGATTGTCCCGTGTGGTATAGTGGAAGACTAGCTGAACTCCCTCCCTATCCTCGAAGACCTTCGCCAACACCACCTTCCTTCTCCTCTTCCTTGCTTCGGCCGCCCCTGTGATGCCTCCCTCATGCTGTGCCTCTCTGTCACAGTACACCTATCATCATGCGGCTGTCTTCCTCCTCACCTTCTTTAGGTAATTCAGAGCCACCCTGCCATATAGGACTTCCTGGAAGCCTTGAGTAGGAATATAAATGTTCTCCTGGTCTGACTTCTAAATAACCTTGTTCTACCAGAGATATCTACAGAGCAACAGAAAACTAATGAGGGTTAGACTGTGCACAGTGTAGCAGTGACCTGTGTTTGTGTTTGTTTGGTAAAGTATTTTTAACCAGCTTGCAGATTTATTAAGTAGACATGTAAAAGAGTTTCTATCATGATGAGATTTACTCATATTTTTGTGTCAGTTTTAAAACCAGCCTAAACTAAAAATGTAGTTAATGCAGAAAATGGATGTCAGCTGTGAGTTCAGGTTAAAGGTCGATGGGAGAATAAATCAGGTCAGGCACTGTTAAGTTAGCATTAAAATTCTATGTTGATTTCCAATAGACAGGAATACTCTGACTGTAAAAATATTAGAAAGTTGGAAAAATAAATTTATATATGTCAGTAGTATGTTCAAAATCTCTTACATACACTGCTCAAACAAATGAAAGGAACACTTTTTAATCAGAGTATAGCATCAATTCAGTCAAACTTCTGGGATATTGATCTGGTTAATTAAGTGGCAAAGAGGGTTGTGAATCAGTTTCAGCTGTATTGGTGTTAATGCTCCTTTGTGCAAGGAGGGACAGAATGAGCACCGCCAGAGCCCTACAAAATGACCTCCAGCAGCCCACTGTGTGAATGTCTCTCACCAAACAATCCGAAACAGACTTCATGAAGGTGGCCTGAGGTCCCAACGTCCTTTAATAGGCCATCTGATTTTCACAGATGAGAGCAGGTTCACCCTGAGTACATATGACAGCCATGAAAAGGTCTGGAGATGCCAAGGAGAACACTGTGCTGCCTATAAAATCATTCAGCATGACCGGTTTGGGGGTGGGTCAGTGATGGTCTAGGGAGGCATATCCATGGAGGGACCTCTACAGGCTGGGTAACAGCACCCTGACTGGAACACCTCTGGGACATTATGTTTCGGTCCATCCCCCACCACCCAGTTGCTCCTCAGACTTAGGAGCATTCCCCGACACTGTCAGGCATGCACACAAGCACATGGTGGCCATAAAAAACTACTCAGTACCATTTTGAGTTGCTACAATGAAATTTCAGCAAAATGGACTAGCCTGCTGNGGGGGGGGGGTGTCTTTGAATTCAGTCTTTGAATCTCTGTATTCATGTGTTTTATTTATTTTTTCTTCCCAGCTATGTGGTGTTGCATGCATCCAGGAAGACATTCAGCAATGTGAAAGTGAGCATCTCAGCTCAGTGGACTCCTTCCATCATTAATGACAGTTCACCTTCGTTCTCACCTGGCGAGGTACAAAGCTGAAAAATAACAAGTTGCCTTTGACACCCATGAAGAGTTTTTCAGTGAGAAGTCAGAATAATTTTGGCTGGCCACAATTAGAAAGTAAAACCATTTATTTTGCTTTTTTTTATTAGTACTATTGTTTTGCACTGTGCATAATGTTAGTAAGTTAGATTCTGTACAGTCCAATTTTATATCAAATGTACAAAGGCAAAAGTTCTATAGTTCTTGGACAGTCCCTTAACAGCCCATATAGATGAACTCTGTATAATCATGTTTTCTCTGACTGTCCCAGACATGGCAAGACAGTCGTCTGTTTGAGGATGAAAAGCAGGCCACTCTGTTTCTGGGGGTTCTGGACTCCATCTTCCTCTTCTCATATGCAGTGGTGAGTACTGTTTATTAGGACACGTCTGCCACAGAAATTGGCAGAAATGTGAGCAGCAGATAATTTTGTGCATTCACACTGTGCCAAATTGGGCCGATTCCTACATTTACTCAGGACTTTTATTTTGTAACAGCATAAAAATCTGAATAGAAATTATTTGAATCATCTGGTGACCTGTGTGGGGTTATGATAAGGGGAAAACAAAGGTGAAAATAGGTCAAAGCCTCTCCATAACACTACTCTAAAGATCAGACTTTTATTGTTTCTTTCCTTTTGTTTGCTCATGTCCACACAGGGTCTGTATCTGAGTGGTGTGATTGGGGACAGAGTGAACCTCCGCTACGTGCTCTGCTTTGGTCTGTGTGGCTCTGCTGCAGTGGTCAGTACTTAGACATTAACCTGAATTATGTGTTTGTTTGTTTGTTTGTTTGTTTGTTTTGCATTAATCATTACTGGTATTACTATAAAACACACCAAGAAGTAAAGCTGATAACTGACAACTGTAATATCACTACACTCAAGATAGCTGTGCATGTATCTGCAGGAGTTTGTGTTTGGCACTGTGACCGAATGGCTCCACATCTACAACATCTACCTGTACGTTGGCCTGTGGGTGCTGAACGGCCTGCTGCAGTCGGCTGTGTGGCCCTGCGTGGTGGCCGTCATGGGTAACTGGTTCGGCAAGGCAGGGTGTGTCACATTTCTGTGAACTTGATTATCTTTGTGGGGCTTTTCTATATGAAGCTTTCATGTTCTCCTGTTTCATGTATGTGTGGGTTCTATCTGGGAACTCTGGTTTCCTCCCACAGTCCAAAGACATGCAGTTACTGGGGTTAGGTTAATTGGTGATTCTAAATTGCGTATAGGTGTGAATGTGAGTGTGAATGGTTGTCTGTCTCTCTGTGTTAGGTCTGTGACAGGATGGCGACTTGTCCAGGGTGTACCCTGCCTCTCGCTGTATGGCAGCTGGGATAGGCTCCAGCCCCCCGCGACCCTGAATTGGATAAGCCGAAAAAAAAGGGATGGATGGATGAATGAATGAATATCTTTGCCTCAACTTCTACCAGATGAGTTTGAATCACAGGCACGGCATCCAGCCCAGAAATATTTAGTCAAGCTCATGTTTGCCAAGTCGTGATACACACCCATGTGGAAATACAGATGCTCACTCTCGCCATCAATAGCATCCATTCACTGGTGCAGCAGCTAGAACATAGACCTATTTAGACTCAGTTTTTCTCTGCTGCAGAGCATATTCTACTGAATATAAAAATTGCAAGTCAGTGTCTCTGAAGTTCCACTTAAAATACTTATAACCATTCTATAACTAAAGAAAATGGTGTTTTTTTTTCAGCCGTGGTTTTGTGTTTGGCCTGTGGAGTGCGTGCGCCTCTGTAGGCAACATCCTGGGTGCCTTCCTGGCTTCTAGTGTTCTCAAGTATGGATATGAGGTGAAGCACACATAGACAAACATGCTTTACTGTAGCTTTATTTTTCCCGTTAACACTGCCCAACAACTAAGCACTGAAATAATGTACTGACTGTTGGTGTGTGCAGTACGCCTTCCTGGTGACCTCTGTTGTGCAGTTTGCTGGAGGGGTGGTGGTGTTCTTTGGACTACTTACCTCTCCAAAGGAAGTTGGTAAGGACTGCACAGAACATGTCAGATGTGTGTTTTTTGTTTGTTTGTTTGTTTGTTTTGCCCTGTTTTTGTTTTGTTTTTGTTGTTTCATACTTTAAATGTATTAAGGTGACTCAAACTATTTCCCAGAGTGCTGCATTCATAGTCATATTTTCTATAACTTTGTGAAATTGATGACCTCAATTTCTTCTTAATAATTTGTTGTATATATGTGACCAGATTTCTTTTTTCTTTTTTTTTTAAACAAGACTCAACTTTGCATGTTTACTTCTTATTAACCTTTTTCCCATAAGAGGCGTGAACTCGTCTCTATCTCAATTAGAAACAGTTCCCTGTTTGAATAGGCTAAACTTTTGATTAAATTTATACAGTCTAATTTAATGAGTGTGTGTGTGTGTATCAGGACTGAGCTTGGAGGCAGACACTGGGCTCAGCCCGGTTGAGACGGACACAGACAGCCACAAGCCTCTAATGAGCGATGAGGAAGACGAGGTGGTGGTGGAGACGTATACCAGAAGAGGCCAATCAGTTGAGCAGCCTGTCGAACCTCCAGCCGAGTCTCCACAAGCCATTGGCTTCTTCCAGGCTTTCTGTCTTCCTGGGGTGCTGCCTGTGAGTCTGAAGAAGTCAGGTTTACTCAGATCAAACTATATAACACTGCTGTTATCTTAGGATGACTTTGTCTCTGTTTGCACTGCAGTATTCCCTGGCTTATGCATGTCTGAAGCTGGTCAACTACTCCTTCTTCTTCTGGCTTCCTTTCTACTTGAGCAACAACTACAAGTGGAAGGAAGCCGAGGCTGACCGCCTATCTGTGTGGTATGATGTCGGAGGAATCATTGGTAAGCAGCTGCTGATCTAACACCATCAAGCAAAATCAAATTCAAGTTTGTTTGTTTTTTAAAAATGAATTTTAAATTGTAAAATTGAGATCTATTTTCAAAGAAGCTATATATACTGTTAGACCCGAAAAGACTTTCCAGTTTATATTTTATAGATGTGTAAAGAGATTAGTTATTCATTTATTTATTTTAAATACAAAATAAAGTTGAAATGAAATTAAGTTAATTAGTTGATCAACGGGGGGATAAAAAATGCATATTTTAAAAATTAAGATAGTCAAACACGGCCCACTGTGGATTGAGGATTCTTTGCTTTTTGTGAACTCGTGCTTTTCATCAGTAAATAACTTTGCAGTTCTTCAGTTCCTAATTTGCCTTCATCATGCTGTTTTCTATCAGGAGGAACAGTTCAGGGTCTGATCTCTGACTTTATGGGGAAGAGAGCCCCGGTGTTGGTCGTCAGTCTGATGCTGGCAATCGGAGCCCTGGTGGGATACAGCCGTAAGTACACTCACATTGTGAGTTCATTAGCAGCTCATCATCTAACATCTTCTAATCAAAAAAAAAAAATTGTCTCTCTCCTCTCTCAGGATCACCTGATGACCAAGTGATAAACGGTGTGCTGCTAGCTACCACTGGCTTTTTCATCGGTGGTCCGTCCAACATGATCAGCTCGGCCATATCTGCTGACCTGGGCAGGCAGGAGGCTCTGAGGGGCTCTAAGGAGGCCCTGGCTACTGTCACTGGTATAGTGGATGGAACTGGAAGTATAGGAGCTGCTGCAGGACAGGTAAACCAAAAAGAGCACTTTTGTTGCACAAAAAAGGGTCCTTTTAAAACCAAACTGGGGAACTAAACAGAATGAAAAAGCATCTCTTTGTTTGCACTGACGCAGCCGCGATACTGACACCAGTGATGAGACTGATGTCTTTATTTTATATTTTCTCCATCATCTTGTAGTACTTGGTGTCTCTGATAGAGAGCAAGCTGGGCTGGATGAGCGTGTTCTACTTCTTCATTGTCATGGTAAGATCATTTCCTTAAAAGGATAAAATAAGTCTTAAGTGAGACTTGAAACTACAAATTAATCAGAAAAGTGTTTACTGAGGTCATAAATCATGTGAGATGTAAGGTAATTTACTTACAAACAGCTTATAAACGCCCCCTGCTGACCATTAGAGAGAATGACAGTTTCACTTCTCAGACCAAGAGGTTACATCCATCTTTTATATACAGTCTGTGCTTGTGGCTTAACGTTTCATGTCTTTATACTACAGACTGCGGGCAGCATTGTGTTCATCACTCCCTTGCTTGTCAGAGAGCTGCGGGCCATGTGGACAGATAGACGAGCGCGGCAACGCCAGCTGTGAAAAACCTCCATCGGTTGTAATATTTTTACTCTAATCAGTGACAGCAGGTCTGGTCAGATTCAGCTCCTTAGGTGAGTCTCGGGTTGTTGAAAGATGATGTTTCTCACAGTACATCTAAGACTTCTTTTAGTGTAAATAAAGGATTTGGAGGTTGAGCTGAAGCACCTGCCTTAAAAAAAAAGTCACACCGGCCTCTTTAGGGCGTCCCAGAATGTACTAGTGTGTATATTTTAAAGTTTTAAATGGATGTAAATGTCGATGTATTTAAATCGATATTGCCAAATTGAAACTAGAAGTTCCTAACTTGAAGATCAGCAGCTTGGAGGAAACTTAATGTCTGAGGAATGTGAGTAGTGACTGTAATGTAGAACTCTATAATGAGTTTTTGTATATATGTATCATATTTTAATCATTTTAAGTATTGCACTATGTTTTTTTTCCACAATATTCAGGCAAAAGCCTTAAACCATTTTATTGAACCACTTAGGTCTTAGAGGTATGGGAAACTTCCAGGTCACTGCCACTTGATCTCACCTGCCTACAGTTTTTTTTTGGTAATCCTGTTTTGATGTTGGACTGTAAAGCCTTATCATGATGGGTATTGTATGTGTCAGGCTCCCACATGATTTTTATCATTCCCTTTCCCACTTCCTGTTTGCTGGAATGTTTACACCTTACATTTTAGTGTCTTAACTCACACGTGTTGCTAGAAATATTTCCACAGCATGCCTAATTAGTGTAAAAAACACACTAGCATAGTGGAAAAGGTTTGCCAGTGTGAAGCAGGAGCTCTCTATTTGTTTTAACTTTAAATCTGTGTGGATTGTGTCCATATTAAGGTTTTTGTAGCCGATGTGGTTAAATATTTGTTTTAGTTCAAATGCAGTGGTAGCTACATTTGTTCTGGTTAAGATTGCTAATTTAGTTTGAGCCGTGGGATATAGATACGTGTACGATTGTGTCAAGTATGTTTAGGAATAGTTATTAGAATTTTTTTTTATCCTTTTTCTCGACTGGCCAAGCTAATATACAGTAATGGAATGTAAATTAAAATATGGAGTATCCATATAATTTTTAACTAATGCAAATGTTTTTTGTTTTAAATAAATACACATTTTCAGGTCATAAGCCTAAGTAAATGGAATATTTCAGATTATTATGATACAGTATGTATGGCGTCTCGACTTTGGTTATATGTGCAGTGCTGCATGAAGACCACCAGGGGGTGCTCTGAATGCAAAATTAAACCCATCACATCCTTTCTTTCCTCTGTTTAAGCACAAAAATGTTACACCAGTAATTTGAGGTTTATATCCACATAATTCATGGATATTTTATAACTGAAGCACATTGTTTAAAATCCACTTCGTGAAAGGAAGCAGTGCACCAACAACCCTCATTCAACTCAGCAATTAAATCTCATTTAATCACACTTGTTACATGTTGCAAAGATACATATGCCAGTATTAAATTACAGTAAAAAAAAAATTACAAATGGTATGGAAATATTTTCATACATTCATGCATATACAAAGTATACACTACCCTTGAATATAGGTGCGACAGGCGAGTTAGGAAAGCAGAGATTGCTTGAGCAGAGCGAGAGACTTAATTCATTTTGGATATTTGTCTTTTCAGAGTTTTCTTTTTTTCTACAAATTAATGCAAAACTGTTAACATTGTAGCAGGTCTGCTTGGACACATTTCTACTCTGTTTCTTAATGAGGATTTATATTTCTTTCTTCTTTTTTTTTTCTTTTTTTTTGAGATTCATCATAAAAAAAAGTAGTTCCTTTGTCAAAAATGTTTAAAGTAGTGCAAAGATGTGGTTTCAGAGAAAAACAGTTAGTAGCAAGAAAAACAAATAGGAAACTTAAAAATAATTTTCCCCCTGAAAACAAATGACAAAGACTGAAAATAAGTTACTACAAACACACGAGAAAACAGTTCCTCACAGTCACACTTACACAGCGATAAACTGATGAAAAAAAATGAATTATGAAAGGTGTGAAATTCAGTTGTGCAAAGTAAACTCAACATGATTATAAACAACTACTGTCATGGTGAGTTTTCAGAGACTGAGGCAGCTGAATCATGAAAGAGGCAGAGAGACTGGGGGGGGGNCTGAATCAAAGGCCACTTAATCTGGCTGAAGATCTGAGACACTTTTCTCCTTCTCTGGTTAAGTCTGACCCCTTCGTGTTGTTTCCCGGCTACTGATCCTCTCCTCTGTCTGTTCTGGGAATGCTGCTGAAGCAGACTAAGGGAGGGACGACAAAAGCTCACACTGACAGTTTCCTCTGCACGGCCCTGGGGGCCGCGCTCTGACACACTGACTCTTTCACCTGATGAGGAACCCCACGCGCAGCGACAGCTTTTTACCACAACAGAATAATAACTTCCCCCTCGTTGTATCTCTGTCTCTCTTTCATGTCTGTAGACACAACTTGCGCTACACTGATGATTTTTTTTTCTACTTTTCTTGTATTTGTGTTTATTGAATTACATGATGAGGTAGTTATCGGATCACGGATAAATCCCATTTATGGCTTTTTACGCTTAGACAAATTAGGATCACTGTAGCTATGGAAAGCCGCATCCTGTTTGAGTCACAAAACTCGGAAGATTGTGCAGTAATGGATCACAAAAACCTCCTTTTCAAAGTGTGGGGAGACTTTCTGTGGCCCATAAACCCATCACTCAAACAGGGTGCAACTTAATCCTTTGGTTGGACTGCATCAGCTGCCGCAACTTTTAAAACTCAGGAAAAAACTAAATGGGGCGCGCGCACACACACAAACACACACACACATGTATCTGATATATACAAGCCTTATAAAACTGCACGGCAACAGAATAATGTGATACAGCTACACTCTTCATATATTTCCAAAAAGAAAAATCCAAAAATTATCAAAGGTAGAACCAGAAGATTTGGTTCCTCTGAGCTGCACCACAGTGATAAAATTCTACATTCCCTTCATGAAGAAAGAGGCATATTTATAATATCACATGAAGAGCAGGAAAATGCTACATTTTTAAAAGCATAAAGCCAACCGTTAAGATATGTTGTAGTTTGATGCCAAAAAGATGCAAATAATACAAAGTAAAAAGGGAAAATGGTTTGTTCTCTTTTTTTTTTTTTTGATGGTTTCAAATATTTTTAAGTGTCAACGGTGGAGTGTTTAAGTCATAATTTATCTTACCTCGTTTTTACACATTCCTGTATTTTTTTTTTTAATGTGAGTAATAAATAGTGATATAAGAAACATAATTTTAAACCCTGACGTGCAGCCACATTACCTAAGAAACCTCCACCGCTGACCTTTTGCCCTGAAGGTTAATCCAATTTGCGTTGCCACATTGTGACTCTGGGCGAGGTTTTGACCCCACGCTTTCAGAGCGGAGGGGTTAGACTAAAAGCTGAACTTGTCAAATGAAAACCACTTATGAGTTGTAGCAAGCAGGGGCGGGGCAGGGTCGAGGGCTGAGGTCAAATACTAATTAAGGCACGTTCAGAAGAACATTAACCTCTTCATACTAGAGCCCTTTTTGTGTTGGAGCCTGCAAGAGTGCATTCAGAATGATTTCACAGTATAGTAAAAAATATGAAGAGTATACAGTATTGATAATATTTCTAGCTATCCACAAAAACCATTTTCTAGAGTCTGATTTACTTGGGAAACGGTAGCTTCCTTGTGCTGAATGTTAAAGGTATGTGGTGTCAGAAGTTTTTAAGCCCATGCATGCATGAGCTTGTGGACAGTCACTTACATATTGCTACATATCTACATGTGATGCGTTTGAGGTGATGCGAGGAGGAATGTCGACCACTTGGTGATCTTCCACTGATTTTGCTTTTTCTACTGCCGAGAGGAAGCTTTGTGATGCAGAAGCTTCCTCTTCTTTACCTTGAAGAAATCTGCGGAGGGAAAGAAGACAGCAGACATCAGTTTTCAGTGTGACCAGAGAGCTTTGACTTTACTTGTTTCATCAAGGTAATCTGGCGAACTCACCTGTGATCGCAGCCTGTCTGCGTTTCCCTGTTCGCTGGATCCGGTAGCACCCCCTCGTGGTCACTTCCAGATACTCGTCCCCAGACCCGGACGAGGTGCTCGACCCAGGTGAACCCTCGCCTGATGAAGACGACATCCGCCTCCTCTCCTTCGTCTTCTCAGCTCCAGCCCTCACCACCGGCAGCACGGTGCAGCTGCGGTAAAACGCCGGCACATCCTGACACCTGAGCGCCTCCCACTTGATGCTGGACCCCTCTAAAGGTACGTCGCTCTGGAAATCAAAGTTCCAGCGCTTGTTGGCCACCTCCACGCTCATGCAGAGCAATCGCTGGAAGTCCTGCTGCAGCTGCTGGTGGTCCACGGGCCCAAAGAGGTTCTTCCGCACTGGCCCCAGCTTTAACTTCCAGGCCTCAATGCCTCCCAAGCCTGAAAGCTCGGAGTCAGATGCCGTAGCTGGCTCTTCCATTGATGTCGATTTAGAGGCCATCGCCATGTCCCTGTCAGAGAACAAACACATCCAGATATGTTAGTCCTGTGGAGTTCCAAATGAGGTGTGATCTGGGGTTTTACTAGCATAGATTACACCCACACACTCAAGCTATTAAACCCCCACGCTCACCAGTATCGGCCCTCTTGGGCGTCCTTGTGTTTTACGTGATCACATGCACATGTGCCCTCACCTGCTGAGTAAGTACTGCAGCAACAGGTACCTGAACTAACACCAAATAAATCTCCAGCAACATTCAGTGTCCTGCCATGTCAAAATGAACCTGGACCAACACCTGCTCCGGTGTTTACAGGTCAAAGGTCGACACTAAAGGTCAGCAGAAAACTGCCTGTGAGGAATGTTTCCTGCATTTGTCACATTTAATTAGAGGCAGACTGATGAATGCAGAGAGCACCCTCCTCGAGTTTCCTACTTGTAGCTAAGTCTGGTAATATTTTACACGCAGGCGGATGAAGAACAATACACTGCTGACTCTCCAACCAGCTGCCCTGGGCTTAAGAAGAATAAACGTATTTGGGATGGGCAGTTATTTCCACAAAAATATGCAGCTTAAAAAGTTGTCTTTGCTCTCTAAAGGGCTGCAAACCGGTAGGCGACCTCAGGCTAAAAACACATTAACTCTAAATGCATTTGCCTATGAAAATGTAGTTTTCTTTTCTGTAAAAGGAAAAAGCCCTCAGGGGACCCAGCACTTGCAACTGATTTGTGGTAATGAATTGCTTCTTTTTTTCCCCCCTACCTGTTTAACTGATTTAAACTTAACGCTGTTAACACCATTTGCTGTTTTCTGGAGGTGGAGACGCACTTTACAAATTCACCTTTTGTGGGCGTACTTTTGAACATAGCAGCTCTCTATCAGGGGAAGATAAGCCCGAAGACAGCAATTAGAGAAGAGAGAAAAACAGCGAGGGGGACGAGGGGAGGGGGATTCAGAGTTGCGCAACTGTTTGACACCCTGTACAGCTCCAACACTTTCACACGTAAACGTGACTACTTTTCTGACACCTGCAAACCCATACAAACCGTTACAATGTCAAAAAAATAAAAAACACACACACACAATAAGCCAATAATTTCAATATTTTCCAAAGTGCGTACTTTGTACCTTTTTAATTACAGATTTATAACTTCTGTGACCTATTTTTCTCCATATTGTTTTAGGAAAACATTAAAAAAAAGAGCATATAGCTGTTTGTATTTAAGTAAGAGGGCTGCGCTCTGTAAGCGAAAGTTGTTTGCGTCGAAAACGAAGTGGGCGCGGCAGCTCAGGTTTCTACTATGCTCGGCGTCCCCGCTTGCAGGAGAAGGAAAAAAACACCGAAAAAATTCCTCCACTCAACCTAAAAATAAATAAATGAATACCAACACTTAAAAATGCATTTATTTCCTCCGCAGCATTAGCACACCGTCGATAGCAGCAGAACACGCTTTTTTAAAGGCTTTTTGTGTTTCCAAGTGCGCAGACAGAAGTTCGTGACGCAGTTACATTAAATGAGGATGTGGGTCAATGAGATGCGACACACAAACAGCCTCCCGTCTTCTCGAGGCTCATCACGCTCGCTTAGACGATCGACACACACAATTTTTTTTAATGGTTTTCTCACGACACACGGCTCACATTGAAACCGGCAGCTCTGCCTTGGAAAAGTGCAGGAAAGCGGTGAATGCTGCTGCTTCAACTTTATACGTAGCGAAACTAAAATACAAAAAAACAATGCTAGCGTGTTATTTATATATGATAAAAAAAGAAAGGAAAAATCCCAATAAAGTAGCTTAATATTATCTACTGTATTTTGTTTTAATCTTACCATGAGCGTCAGTATCTCAGAGCAGCCTGTTAAAAATAGTTTGACGGCTCCAGCCTTTCGTCTAAAGCGCTTGAGCGATGAACGGCGTCTCTGTGACGGTCCCCGTGGAGATAAACAGTATCACGCTGCAAAGTTTGAGCAGACACTACCCACGGGTGGATCGTGTCCGTCCGCTTATCTGCGACTTGTTTGTTATGGACTCAGGCGAGACAGGGGACGTCCTACTAGAGGAGTCAGTCACGTGGTTCCATCAAAACATCACCGCTGGAGCGCAGCCAAGTGGTAAATAACGTTAACGCAATTTATTACCACACTTAAAACACGCTGTACGTTGCACTCCGCTTGGCAGCACGCAACGTACGCAGAAAATGCACCCAAAAAAAAAAGTTAGAAAAAAAATTACATGACTGCACCTATAAAAATGTGTTATAAAAATGTTATAAAAATGTATAAAATGTTAATAAAGAAGTTTCTTACTCTGAAAAAACTGTAAAATCCACTGATTCCTCGCGTCTCTGGCTCCAAACCTGCTGCTTCTCCCGTCTGCCTGCGCCTCAGTGTTTCGCTTCTCCCTCTGAGCGCTCAGAAATAGGTCAAATATTTTGGCAGTGGCCGCTATTTCCCCTCAGCTCTCAAATGTGACACACATTCTCGTGTTGTGCTTGCGTCACGTTTTATTTTGGCGACGTGCCCACATCCTCCAAGTCACGTTGAGCTGCAACGTGAGCGGGGCGGACAGACATCTCTTTTTGGACTTGTACAGATTTGCTAGACGAAGTCCCAACAGAGTGGGGAATTTTTAAAAAAAACCCGCGAACCTACTTCACAGGGCAACTTTTTTTTTTTCTTTGTCTGCTATTTTACCAGTTGGCCGCTTGACCAACGTATTCTCATAATAATGGAAGTAATTGAATATACTTAATGCTTTTACACACCGAAGAAGAAAATTTATTAGTTTTTAATCTTGTGCCACAGATGCAATAAAATCGCTTTTTATTACTGTACTGTATATTAGGGCTGAAGACAACTATTGCAGAAAAGAGCAATGAACTACCAACATATCAGCGCTATAATAGAGACAAAAGAATGAGGTTTTTAAGAAGTTAAATAGGTAATTTATTTATTTTTAATATGCATAACTCATTATCTTTGGGGACTTGATATAAAGTTGAATTTTGTTGTCTGTGGGCTCAATAAAATTTGGCCTTGTGAATAAAGACTTTTGGCACAGTAAGTAAAACATTAACCAGGAGAACACAAAACTGTAGACCTGTTGTTGTTGTTGTTGTTGTTGTTGTTGTTGGTACTGTTTAGTGAACTGTTTCCAGACAAATGGGCATGAGAGCATAAACAAAAAGATGCTCTGTTTTTTTTCAATAACACTTTCACAGAAAATGCAGTTCAATGCACTCAAAACCCCATTTTAAGCTTGAAAATTCACTGCAAGGAATGGAAAACATTCATTACTTTGGGAACTGAGAGTTTAGATTGCCTTTAACCCTCTGTGGCTTCTCTCCGTGTGCTCCACCTCTCCTCTGGCCCAGTGACAGCTGGGCTAGGCTCTTCTCTTTGTGAGGTCAGACATTGATGTTGGAGGAGGAGGCCTGGCTTACAGTCTCCGCTCTTATTCTATTCAGTTCAATTTTATTCATATAGCGCCAAATCACAACAAACAGTTGCCTCAATGCGCTTTATATTGTAAGGTAGAGACCCTACAATAATTACATTATTATTACATAGAGGAGAGGTGGAGCACACGGAGACAATAATTACATTATTGTAGGGGGTAGGGTATTTGGGATGAATTATTATTTATCCCAAAGGTGTTCTATCAGGCTGAGATCAGGATTCTGTGCAGGACAGTCAAGTTCTTCCACACCAAACTCTCTCATCCATGTCTTTATGAACCTGCTTTGTGCACTGGTGTGCAGTAATGTGGGAACAGGAAGGGGCCATCCCCAAACTGTTGGGAGCATGAAATTGTTCCTTTCAATGGAACTAAGGGGCCGAGCCCAACTCCTGAAAAACAACCCCACACCATAATCCCCCCCTCCACCAAACTTTACACTTGGCACAATGCAGTCAGACAAGTACCGTTCTTCTGGCAACCGCCAAACCCAGACTCGTCCATCAGATTGCCAGACGAAGAAGGATTATTCATCACTCCAGAGAACACGTCTCCACTGCTCTAGAGTCCAGTGGCGGCGTGCTTTACACCACTACATCCGACGCTTTGCATTGCTTTTGGTGATGCAGCTGCTCAGCCATGGAAACCCATTCCATGAAGCTCTCTACGTGCTGTTCTTGAGTTAATCTGAAGGCCACATGAAGTTTGGAGGTCTGTAGCGACTGAGTGCAGAAAGCTGGTGACCTCTGGGCACTATGCATCCGCTAACCCCGCTCTGTGATTTTACCTGGACTACCACTTTGCTGCTGTCATTCCCTTTTCACAAATGTTTGTAGAAGCAGTCTGCATGCCTACATTCTTGATTTTATCCACCTGTGGCCATAGAAGTGATTGGAACACCTGAATTCAGTGATTCGGATGGATGAGTGAATACTTTTGGCTACATAGTGTGTGGTTGAATTTTAGGGATGTTTAGAGACCCCTTCAGCATGGCTCTTATGTTCTGACAGTCACATCCTTCAGTAGATGTGAATAACGTAATTACTTTTCTATTAATTTGTAATATACAGATGTTTTTTTTTTTCCTTTTTATCTGCAGACTTGCATCACTTTTGCTTCTTTTGTTTTTCCGACACCTATTTTGACATTCTTTGTTCCTGTAACTTAAACACTGTTGTCCTTTCCTGTTGTAACTGATTCATTCATTCTCCTGTTTCCTATTACTGCAAAGCCTCTTCACATGGGCAGAAAATTTACTGTTTTGTTGCTTATCAGTGACATAATGTAGAAGTCATCCAAGAGGCCTGTTAGCCAGCCAACGGCCTTCACTCACAAAGGTTATTCAAGGATTTGCAAACACACACACAGACTATTTTTAAACTGTTCAGTGCAATGAGTCATTCAAGGCTCATGAAAGTAATATTTTCCCTCCTCAAGCAATACACATGCAGACAGTGTTTACTGAGGTTTATGAGCTCTTCTGGTTAATAATGCTGTAACAGCAGCAACCCTGGGTTTGCCATTGTTAATTTGTTCATTGTGTGTGCGGTGTGTAATGGTGGTGGCCATAGAAGTAGGTATGTCACCACTGTGGAGTGTGGTTTGATTGGAGGATACATTTTAAAAATTTCTTTCTTTCTTTCTTTTAACTTGGGATGGATCAGCAAAAGTTCAAGAGAGTTTAGCTCAAGGCTTAAAGAAACAAAGCACCCCCCCCAAAAAATGTAACCAAGCGTGTTTTGGACTACAGGGTACTGTATGGTGTTTTTCTTGTTTTTGTTTTATGTATCATTGTGCTCTGAGGTAAAATAACTATGAATCAGCTTTGTTAAAATGTTTCCAGTGTTACATTCCAGTGTTTGGTTGATCCATACATCCAACTCGGCCTCCTCCCTGCATACACTCTGTTGCTCTTCATTCTGTGCTCAGTTTATATTAACTACGGTTCCACAAAGCTTTGTCTCCTGAACACAGACATTAATTTTTAAGGTACTTGTTAAAGACATGAAGTTACTGAATGACTCTCGTACAGCCATACAGGAAGCAATTCGTAGCAACATGCTCTCAAGCTACCATAGGAAGTTTGGGGACACTCGGCGACCTCAAGTGACGCTGATGGTGCGATGCCGGCTGTGTCCAACTTTTATATACAGTGCTAGCTATGGTTTCTGTTATTGTCAAGTGGATATAGCATCCATTCAGAAACCCAATATTCTGTATTTACCATAAAAGGCAGGCAAAATGTCACAGACTGTTGGATCGAGAGAAAAGTAGAGATCACTGCTTGTGAGAGGTAATATGGTATTGTTAAAGAAAAGGCCCCCTATCTCCTGCTAATTTTACCCTGAGTTTCTTGTTTACACATACGTAATTCTTCCCATTTTTATAACAAGTAGCATGTCCTTAATCCAGTGTGCAAAGCTACGTGGAGAGGTAGACTTCCAAGTTATAAAAATAAGCCACCATTCCTTGAAGGAGAGCATCCAAAAATTGCCGGGTTATGTTTAGGTTTAATGTTGCTGTAGGACCAAAAATGTGTGTGTGTGTGTGTGTGTGTGTGTGTGTGTGTGTGTGTGTAATGCCTGCTTTTTCACACTAAGGATATTGATGAAAAGATGCATTTTTTTTTTGTTTTTTTTAATGATTCATTATTTTAGGTCTCTCTCATTGTGAAACTAGTCAATTAGGTTTGTGCCCCAGTTCCCTAATGCCTTACTAATCTGTGTGTCAGGTGGCTTTTTATACACTGTAATATTTGAAGCTTTAGCAGCAGACAATGAGTCCTCAGCAGCATGATCCCTCACTGTTTTGTCAGCTCTCTGACCTGTATTTACAGTCAGCTTATTGTTCCACATTTAATTCCTAATCCTCTTCTTGTTGTCCACA
>JASGAU010410610.1:0-31034 GCA_030220045.1 Australoheros facetus | reverse complement strand
AAACGCATCAAAACGACACCGTTTTCGTGTAAACGCAAGGCCGAAACGCATCAAAACGACGCCGTTTCAAAATGAAAACGGACTCGTGTAAACGGCACCCGAATATAGCCAAGTAGAACAATCACTCATGAAACAAGAGAAAAACATGCTGATGGTGGGATAAAAACACCATTTACCAACAAATTAACTAATACTCCAATTTAAAGCTTAATGAATGATACTCTAAAGACATCACCTCTTCAGTTATTTTTATGTTTAGCATTATGAAGTGTTTGTGGTGCAGCACTTGTTTCCAGTGCCACTGTATCTGATTCCATTTTAACTGATAAACCTGTATTTTCATGTATTTTATCAGAAATAGGACAGTAGTGTCAGTATTGGGCGTTTATGTAGCCCAAGCTGTTCTAACTCAATTTCATTTAAGGCCACCCTCATGTTAAGACAGCCTTCTTCTGATTGGCTGCCACTCAAACAGCATTTGAACAGCAGATGACATCATACAGAGCCAAGAGTCGAAAAAAATGGTTTGAAACTGAGTGTTACTTGGTTTCACAGGGATCACACAGACCTGATTTGTTGAAACTTTACTACCTTTATAACTCTACATCTATGACATAAGGAGAATATAATATCAAGAGGCAGGAAAAAAATATATTAATAAATATGAACTCAAGTGTATCTATATTGAGCCCACGTGGACAAAAAAGTGCTACATTTTCATAAAAAAAAAAAAAAGTTTGGTTTTCCCAGAACTTGCATATGAGACAATAAATGTTTTACAGTAGCTGCTGCTGTTGGGTTTAATGACAGCATAATTTAGCTGATTTCACGAGATAAAAATCTCTTGACACTGCACCAGTAATCTGTGTTAACTAGTGAGGAGACTCCAGTTATCACACATATTGATAATCAGTCAGAGAAAATGTAACAGTGTGTTTAAATGAGAGAGGAAAGAGGGATGGGTGTAGAGTGAGAGAAAGAGAGAGGAATCCCTTTAATGTAGGGGTGCCTCTGATGGCAGCAGATGAAAGGAGCAGCACCACACACAACCCAGTCCTTAAAAGGCCTAATCCCAACTGGGAGAGCGGAGCGTTTTACTGGGGAGTAACCTCTGGCTAGTTTGCAACACAGAGCCAAAGAGAGGCACATTAAATGGAAAACTGGTGTATTCTAGAGGCCAAATGGAGTTAATGAAATCTCCACATATAATGGCTTTCAATCTCTACCCCACACAACCAGAACCCAAGACAGCAGGTTTAGGGAACTTAAAAAAACAAAACAACACAAAAAAAACAAAAAAAACAATCATACGGCTTCTGTGGCATCCATACACACGACCTACCCACCAAGGTCAGACTTGATTTGAGTGTGAGCTCTGACTGCAAAGCTATTTCTAAACACTATAAACAATGTGCATCGAGTAATGCAGTCCTTCAAGTATGGCAAAGTTTTGGAGGCCAACCCAAAATTGTCCTTGAAAGAAAAGCAATCAGATTTTTCCATCGGCTTTCAGGTTATTTCAGAAATTTCTAGCCTATACTTGCTTGTTTTGCTTAATCTTCACAAATTCGCACAAGTTTACAAATTCTGAAGCATAACTAGAATCACCATAATAAAATTTTTATATTTGTCTGTAAACAAGCCACACAGTAGTTGCATCACTTTAGCATCACCACTAAGCATCATTAAGTTACTGGCTTTGCCATGAAGATGCTGAAAATCCCAACCATTTGTAGAGCAAACATCTTGACTAAGACATTTAAAAGCTGCAGAAGTGAAACATTAGCCATGTAACTTAACAGTTTTTAACCTAAGGCTTTAAAAGCGGGAACAAAACATCGATAAGTGAACCGACAGAAGCCCATACTTTATTCAGCCTACAAGGAACAGATTAAATATCATGTATATTTGACTTGTCCAAATGAAATAAAAACCTTCACTAGAAAAGTCTGCTTCTTTTTCTGCGTAGCATCAGCAAAATAAATATAGGAGGACTTTCAGCAGAACTGGTAGTTTTGACTGACACTTGGACTTAATATAGCCTTCATTTATTATAGGGCTATCAATCTTATAATGAGGCACAATTGGAACAGCACAGATGTGCTGCCCCAGCTGCATGTCAGTACATACAGTAGGTGACACTGAAGAGGTTGTTTAAACACTTTAAAGCCTCTACTAGTGTGAGAGCACCCAATCACGATGAATGTCATTCACATAATGCAAAAGATCCTTCTATAATCTGTAACTTGGTTATAGAAATTGGCTACTCTAAATTGCCCATAGGTGTGAATGAGAGCGTGAATGTGAGTGTGAAAGGTTGTTTGTCTCTCTGTGTTAGCCCTGTGACAGGCTGGCGACCTGTTCAGGGTGTACACTGCCTCTCGCCCTGTGACAGCTGGGATAGGCTCCAGCCCCCCCGCGACCCTGAACAGGATAAGCGCAAGTGTATAAAACAGTTAATGGCAACAGCAGGCTAATTAGCTAAATTAATGGTTGTAGCAGTGGTCAGGCTTGTGATACACTGACAGAAACTCTGTACAAATGAAAATGGAAAAAGTTCACATTATTGGTACACAACAGAACATGTATGTAGTTCTCAAAGGAGCACCTTGGTGGGTACTCACCCCCAGAACTGCAGCTATTCATCATACAATCAGAGCACAAGTTTTATGTGAAATGTATGAAACTGGATCCCAGATATAAGAACCACAAAACTGCTGTGAAAACAGAAACATCGGCCAATGCCATCAGCGACACTGTCTTACTGTTCAACAGGCTGATGGCAGTCAACAAGGAGAATATCGACACACATGGACACACTTTGATGAATACACTGTATATATAAGGGATTTTACAGAACATTGAAATAAACTGACCTTGTAAAATCTCTTCAGATGAGCTCTGAGATAAACATAAGTAATCTGTGTGAACACTGGCCCAGTAATGACGAGCTCGTGTTGCTTCAACTTTGGATTAATCGTTTAGGAAACACAAAGTCAGAAAAGAGCTTCACAGTTTGGAAGAGCCTGAGGTTAAAATCTTTTTCACTGATGGTTGTAATAAAACAGGAAAAAAGCTGGAAATCCAAATTAGTGCAAGGGACTAACTTGTTGGCATTCGTTCTATTTAAATGTCTGGATCGGTTAATTATTAGTGGTTGCACCACTGAAACAATTCAGCTTTTCTGGTTAGTCTGCATCAGTCATAACAAGCAAAATTCCTTAGATGGACACCAAACTAATATCTCACATCTCTTTCTCCCCTCATTTCTGTCCCTCCAGCCCAGCCTCTTTCTCTCTTCTGCCTTATCAGTGTGTCCAGGGTGCCCTCCTCTTTTTGACTCTCCGGGTCTTTCTTTGGGGTGGCCCTCAGTGCCCCCCACACACACACACACTCAGACCTAGAGCATGCACTTCAGACATGGGGCTAATGGGAAAATAAATTACCAGCAGGAAAAAGCCCTGGCTCTGCACTTCTGCTGCAGAGAGAAAGAGAGACAGGGGGGTTTGGCAAAGGAGGAGGGTGGTCAAGAAATGGAAAGAGAGAAGAGTAGAGAGGAAGACAGAGAGACTGATTGCAAGGAAACTAACGAAAAAGAGGAGTCAAGAAAAGGGAAGAAGATGGACAAAATGAGGGAGATGGTATAAGGGGAAAGTAAAGCAAGCGCGATGAGGAGGAGGAGGGAGGAAGAGAGACAGATAGGTCGGGATTAGCTAGAGTTCAATTCTGGTCTGTGAAGTGCCTGCTCATCACTTTTCCAGCCATTTTACCATCTCTGGCCATCACAGAGGCCTAAAATGGCCAATAACATCACCCCCCCACCCCACACACACACACACACACCTACTGTATCGTAGATTGATTACTCCCTCTGCATGAAGCAGCAGCTGAGATATCATGAGGGCAGATTTACTATGGTGGCAGACATCCATGATGGCGTGTGCTCAATCAAGTCTGAGTTAGTGCGTGTTTGTATGAACATAAATGACACATATGAGTGCATCAGAAAGGGTGAGGAAGATAAGGCATCCATCCATGCCTGAGTGGTACAACATGCATGTGTGTAACAGGAGGAAATGATCCTGTTTGACCATCTAAGTTCTTGTGAGGTTTCACCAAGGCTCAGAGATGCTCCCAAATTTAAACTGGAACAGCACACCTAAGAGCTCATCACCTCCTTTCATCAACACTGGCATGTTTTTCAAACCGCTGTGCTTTTTTTTTTTTTGCAAAACACTGTTATTCTTGTGCATCTACGCTGCTGGAAATTTGTATCAGAACAGAGTCATGGAGAAGTGAAGGGGGTGGGAATCACAAACTAACTCACAATACAATGACTAGAGATTTGTGCCCCACATTAACGATAACGCAATTGTCTTTCCATAAATTCAGTATCACACAATCATCTACGTTACACCACAATATCAGTGCCACTAAAAAGAATATCACTCCAAAGAAGGTGAAAATTATGTATTTATTTACAGCATCAAGGTATGGGTGTGCATTATTATCATTAATTTTAAAATTAAATCATATATCAGTTTAATTAAATCACTCTATTTGCTTTGTCTCCAGCTACAACTACTCAGTTGCAGCTGGAAAGCTGGTTCATGTGCCGCTGTGCCAAACTCAATGAGGCTGCAGTGCAGAACGAGGACTTCCACGTCCAGCTGAACCTGGAGCTCGTCCTCGGGGTTATAAACTCACTGTAAACGCAGCTGATTATATTGTCTTTTACAATTAGAATATTTGTATTAGAGACAAACTGTATTATGTTGTAATTCATTTAAGAAAGCCACACACGAGCGCAGGCCCATGCCCTTCCCACGCAGGGTTAGTACAAAACCCTCTTAACATAACATGGACTTAAAAAAATGAAACTGCATCATGTTCCAAACAGAGTGTGATGACTATTTGATGATTCCCACCCGTGTTGCTTTACTTTCACTAGCAGATAATACAAAAGGTGATGCCAAAGGTTCAAGGGTTGTTTGTTTTTTGTGTTTTTAAGCTAAAATCAGACTGGGTCCTCTACATGTCAGAGATATAACATGCTGATTTCCAGGTAAGATAAGAATTTTTGAGAAATTATTTTCATGCAATTCTCACTTTCAGAATCTGTTTGTTTTAGCTGTTTTTTGGCAGGCTGCTGAGCTCTGACGGCGCTATGATAGGGCCCTAATCCAGAGAAAAGCTGATTTGCTTAAGGGGGAGGGAGGAGGTTAAGATGGCCTGTGACAAGAAACAATTGCCCCAAGTGAGAGTCTGCCTCTCTCACACCCTGCTCCATGACAAAGGTGTACTCTCCATGCTAAGTGACAAATCTGGGGAGACAAAGAGCACTAGCAGGGTGATGCTCTGCTTCAGTGGCTCTGATTGCGGCCAACTCAAAGAGAATCTAATATGGATTTTTTTTTTAAAAAGGGAGAGGGAGAGATTAGAATGAAAGAGAAACAATGAACACCTTCTACCAAGGGGGAATTAGTGGAGGGATTGGATAAGGAGCTGGTATGCCTTAGTGTGTGTGCGTGTGTGTGTGTTCATGGATGAGCACTCTGAAATTCCTTTTCCATGAAAGAACAATGGGGTTCCCAAATTCTGTTTCTGTGTATTTACATGTAAAATACTTTCAAACATTCATAGTGGAACTGTGCCATTTGTGTCAATCTTAAATGACTCCACAACAAGTCATTCTGATTTGCAAACACATATATGCCTCAGAACCAAAACGCATTAACCCTCAAACGTGCTGACAGCAAACACTGTAAATGTGATAGAAGCTAACGTTTAAAAACAACATCATTCTGGGCATCACAGAGTGCAAAGCTAGATTTCCACAAGGTGAAGCTGCGGTTATGGTTGACACTATAGTTGTTGCTCAACTGAACTGTGACATCATCACAGCACCGTAACCTATTATACTGAAACTTGAGGTGTGCCGCAATTTTATACTAAACGAGAGCTGTTGCGAATCAGAGCTGGAAAAGAAGAAGTCAAAATTAGGAATAAAGCAAAGGTAGAGCCCTTTTCAAAGTTTTCCATATAATGTATCAATTCCCTGTTTGTCACGTATCATTGAAATGCCACTAAAGACCACCCCCACTTGTACAGCAGCCTCACCAGGTTACAGAAACAGAGATATACAACAAACCGAAATGACCCCAAAGAACAGCACGCACACCAGCAGCTGTGACGTCACTGCTCGCAACAGGCGACAATGAGCATAAACTGCCAGTCCAACTTCAGGCAGTCAATTTGAGGAGAGAATGACAGCACTGAATGATTTAGACCATTTTACTTGGGACATAATTTAGCTGAACTGAAGGTAAACAGTAAAATCAGAACAGTTCTCCGGCTTTTATTTGTTTTCCCTTATTTTTAAATGTTACTGTTCAACAGTAACCTAATTTTCTACATGAGCAAGCTTAACTTTTTTTTTTTTTTTTTTAAACAAAAAAACAAACATTTTAAAAATACAAAACTGGGGGAAGGAATTAGAGGTAATGTGTGTTTGAATGGTTTGATGCTGTGTGGGTTTTCTCGAACAAATAATAAAATGTGATTTTTGGCCAATTTTGACAAGAAGAAACCTCAAGCAACCAAGCTTTTTTTTAGTGACTAAAATAACCAAGTGGAATCATTTTTGGCCCCATTATTTTTTAAGAAGAATCATTTTATTAATAGCTCTGTTTGTGTTTATTGTACCTATAATATTTCCTGTATTTATATTTGTTTTTAGAAAGTTCTAATGGGTTTTTTTATGATTTTTTTAATGCAAAAAGGAGTTAAAAACACAAACTGTGGAAACAAAATACTTCTTACCTTAAAAAAAACAAAAAAAAAAACACGTTTGTTGGAAAGTGATTCCAACAAACTACAACAAGCTCATCACAGCCAGGTTGTTTTTTTTAAACCCTCCATATGGTAAATGTTTCTGTTCTGAATCTGAACAAACATCTTGTTTGCACTAAACCAATGATTTTCAAAGTGTATGGTGCACCCCACTGGTGGGGCGTAGGGTCATGAGTGGGGCACAAGCGACCTGGGAGAAAAGTCATGTGGAAGTAACATTTAACGTTGGAATAATTTTCATGGTGGAACAAAGAAATTCACCTTGGTTACGTTAGTACAGCACCTTTCCACCCCAGAGGGAGGGGCGCTGCCACCTGTCGTGGCTGCAGCCCCTGTTTGCAACTGTCAAAATAAGACGTTGAATTATGGAATAATTAAAAGCAAATGACAAGAAAATCAAAGTCTTTAACACAAGCACAAATGATCCCACACAACCTTCCATTATCCCCGCCACACCAACGGCCCAATTCCTGTAAAAAGCTCTGAAAGCTTATAGGAGAAGTAGATTGATAAATTCCTTATGATAAAAAAAGTATATATATCTCACAATGGCACATATAAATATATAGCTGGGGTCATAAATGACCCCACTCAGTTACAAATGACCTCACTTGTCTTCTTGAAGGTTAAAGAGTTTATGAGTCACCATACTGCCTGCAGTCACCTGATACAGTGTCCTTCGCCTCAACTCCCAACACTTCCTATAATGCATGCCTTTTTAGTGTAAGCGACCTCAAATTCCTCTCCCAAGACTGTGTGGGTGCGGTACTCCACAAACAGATTTATATCCCAAACAGAGCATGTTTAGGGATCAGTCTAACTGTCAGTGAATGGCTTAGCAGTTGCATCAGAGCACATCACTAAAGCCTATTCATTGCCACTTAGCAAAACAGTCACCTCAGTTAAACTGTGTGAGAGCGGGTGTGTGTGCAATCCCTAAAAACGTCCATAAACAAACATATGCGCGCACGTAGTCACTGTGAGCAGATTCTAAAAAGATAATGTCAAATAAGTCCCACTGCACAGTAGTTTAACCCGAGCCTACCCAGTTTAAAACCATCGTGCATGCACACACGCTCTCTCTCACCACAACCATCACTGGTATCTCCCGAGGAACCCGCCCACTCAGATCCACTGGGTCAAGCTTGTTGATAAACACGGGCATGTGCAGAGGCCAGTGTTTTGCTGGCCACACAGGCCTGTCTCCATCGCAAGCAGCCATCTTAAGTCGCACAGAGGAAAAATAAATAACCAAGAGATGGAGATAATAACTGTTCCGCAGCTGTTTTCCAATTGCACCTCATGCCCTACCAGAACCACCAGACCACCATCATCATCATGTAACACATGACACCAAAAACAAGACAAGATGAGGATGAAGACAAGAAGGTAAAGTCGGATTAGTGCCGACTGAGGAGAAGGGCAGGTGACAGCATGTAAGGCAATGAAGTGATAGAGGACAACCTCAGATGACTGATAAGAGAGGGCGTGGCAGCCAATAACGTATGACTGAGAATATTTGGTGAGACTGTACCACTCAGAAATTATTCCTAAAAAACAAAAAACGAAGGCTAATATATTATACTTAAGTGCAACTATATAAATACATTTATATTTAAAAAAAAACTGAAGTATCTGAAAAAAATACAGCAACATAAAGTAAAATGAACATGCACAAGTTGGGGGGNACACAGTGTGTGTAAAACTAATTTCATATATTATGACTTCATGTCTTCTGGGTCAGCTTGAGGACAAGAGGCAGTAGCAGAAGGAGGTACTGATATTTTTCTTTATTTTTTCATTAAAGAGCGAGCTGGCAGCCACTGCAAATAGTAAATGGACTAGTTCTTATATAGCGCTTTTCTACTCATTCCGAGCACTCAAAGCACTTATACAACACGTTTTACATTTACCCATGCACACCCATTCATACAAGCACTTCCATATTAATTAAGCTAAGTGCTTTAATTATCTAACATTCACACACATTCACACTCCGACGGTTGCGTCGGAGAGCAACTTGGGGTTAATTATCTTGCCCAAGGATACATTGGCCAGGAAGTAGCCAGGAATCGAACCGCTGACCTTCCGATCAGTCGGTGACCTGCTCTACCTACTGAGCTACAGCCACTGCAGTGCTTGAGCATGTCAGTCAGGTCTGTCCCCTTTGAAAGATAAATCTACATACATCTAATTTTAGTGCATTTACAGTCTGTACATGCTTTTCAATGATGTGTCAATGAGAGCACAAAGATTACTGTGCAGGCACTGATGTAGGTTGCTGTAACAGTTGGAAAAATTTGAAATTCTGCAGAAAGCCTTAAAAAAAAAAAAAAAAAATCCTCCTCCTGAAAGCTTCCTGTATCAACTTCTTCTTTTCCTGTATCAGTGTGCTGTGATCCTCATACACTTTAACTGTGAAACAAACCCAGATGGCCGGTGTGTAATGTTCAGGTCATTCCACCAAAACATAAAGCACTCCCTCAATATTGGAAGTAAGTTATGAATAAAGACACTCTGACCCACAGTTTCTATCATTTTGAGTCACTAGCTTGAACTGTACAATGTGAAGGCCACACAGGTAGGTGACAGAATGTTTTCCAGGTGATACTTGTGTTGTGATGTTTATTTTGGGGTCAAATGTCACACTGTATGAGGCAAAGCAAAAGCCTGTCTAGGCTGGGTTCTGCGTGTGTGTAATATAAATGTATTTATATGTGTCTGAGAGTGACATTACATGCTGTATGTGGACACATGCTGTGAGTCTGTGTGCACATATGTGTAAATACTGTATGAAAGAGACAAACTGTGTGTATGAGATGGTGTGCATATGACTGTCAGTGTCTGGTGACATCTGCTGCGTTGTTGGCCGGGTGCGGATCGCAGCGGGCCACAGGCGCCTCAGACCAAGGAGATGAAAGCCGAGGTCACAACCTGGACCAGTGGGACAAGACACACAAATACAAATGCACACATGCAAGTGTAAACAACATACACAGACTGTATGCACAAGACACACTGTAAACATGTGTCACACACACACACAGACAGCATGTGAAGCAGACAAGGACAAAAGATGAAAAAAAGATACCGAGAAAAATCGAAGCAGACAAAAGAATACAAGACTGAAAGCAAAACTACACCCACATGAAGAGGAAACTGAAAAAGATGATGCAAGCACAGAAGCAAAGCCCCACATCATCAGGGGCAACAGTTTAATCAGTTTAATTAACAAACACATGCATGTATGCATGTAAGCAAAAACAGACGCACGCACGCACACAAACAAAGACAGCAGATATGGTGCCAAGCAGCAGTGTGCCAAAAGCTATACAAATCAGAGGGTGCCGCTGTGTGTCTGAGTGTATGTGAGAACCGCAATCTGAATAGATGTGTTAAAGTTATAAAAGGGATGCATTTTAGTATTGATTCGCGTTTAATTTAGCCAAGTAATTGTTGAATATCTGAGTATGTCGAGTCCTTCCTGAAGCAAGTCTCATAACCACCGTGGTAACGGTTATTTTCAAGCATTCTATTGGTATGAGACAGGCACAATTCAAACAAGCATTTTTAGACTTTTGCTTCATTACAGGTCTAGATGATTTCGGAAATAACCTTTAAACTGTTTGTGAGTACTGCGATGTAAAATACCAACATTCTCTTGTAAGGGTCAAATTTGGCCCCACTTTCCAAGGACTTTTGACATTATTTTCCAACAGGAAGGATTATGTTGCCAGTCAGACTGAATCACATCATGAGAGTGAATATCCGATTGTTAATTTGTCATGCTTGCACAGGTCTTTTACAGACAAATGCATTGCCTCTACCCTGCCATACCACTTTAAAGTAAGATGGCAGAGCACAGAAGCCATGTTGACATGTTTTTTGGATATAAACAGTAGTGTTTCGTTGTAATTATGGAACAATGTAATTTCTGTGTCACAAAATCCTGAATAATCCTTAACTGAAATCTAATGGAGCAAAGATGATGGTAAATCAGGGGTGGGCATCATAACTTTATTACTTAGACAGGGGTTTCAAATTGTTTTGGAGTAGCAGGGGGGCATGCCAAAGTAGCAGGCACCTTATGACCGAGACCGAAGCCATGACGCCAGCAGGCGATATGAATAGTCACATGGCAGGCGTGAACCAATCAAATGGCTCAGATTGAATGTAAATATTGCCAGTGCGTCCACATGGCGCTGGAAATGGAGACGGCGGACGACGCAAACATTTTTTTTTTAGAAAAATTAAAAAGTAGACGCCGCAGAGTGGTGGAGTAGGTGGAAAATGCGCCTGGTGCCGGCATAATTTGAAAGCCCTGCTTAGATCAGAAAAGTGGTTAACTTAATCAAAACATGGTTACAGGTTACACTGAAAATATTGCCGCCAAGAATAAAGTCCACACAAAACTATGGCGATATTTAAATCAGCTGAAATCTTGCCAGTTGTCCAACATGCAACAGTACCTCAACGTTGGTGCTTCTTTTATCGATCTTTTGGGGGGNNNTTCCTTTGAACTGGATCGTATGTGACATGTGAACTAAAATTAGTTGGACATCCCTTCTTTGTTTAAAAAAAAAACATATTCTACATGAAAAGTAAACCAGAGAAAACAGCTTATTCACACCTGTTCTGTTCTTTCCCCTAACACACAAAAATGCACTAAATGAAAAAAACAAAAACATATTCACAGTCTCGCAATCACACACCAACCACCACATGCTAAGTTACAGACAAGCATGCCACCAGCACCGAGATGTAGTTCAAGAGACACACACACACACACAAACCTCTATGGCAATGGTCGCAGTTAGTCAGCAGACTGGCCATGTGACAGGGTGGTGTGGTGTGGATTAGGGGCCAGTAAGCCTATTAGGGCGACAGGAGGGACCACCCGGCCTCCGCAGCCCCACACAGCACCCTAACACATAACTGGCTGGAAACAAGGCCAAATACAGAGTTCCCCAGACACAGGTGCAGTTACACACAGACAAAAATATACCCACATAGGCACCAAAGGAGAAACAGACACTACCTCCTTAAATTGATTTATATTCCACTTTAAGCTGAATTGTGGGGTCATTTCTCCCATAATGTGCCTGCATCATTTGCTTATTTAGCTGATGTGTTTTCAGAGCATTAAAATAATATTTTTAGCTGCACAGTGGCAGAAAATGGCAGCGTTTAGGGTGGTAACAGTTATGTGTGTGTCTGTGTGTGTGCGTACGCCTGTAGTGCGCTGTGTGCATGGGCCTGCCCCGGGAAGGGTCTGGTAGTGGGGGGTAATCACTAGCATCTGTCCTCACTCCTCACGGCAATTAATTAGATTAAATTAATTTGGAAAGCATGTGTGAATGTGTGATCCCATACTAGGAACCTCCCGCCTTCTTACAATCTCACACAAACACAGGAAATTATTTACATGCTTCCAGCTTTCAACTATAAAGCATATATTATTTAAAATTAGCATTGCGTTCACATGCAAACGACCCAAGTGAATGCGCACACTCTTCTTTCTGACACAATAAATGAGGTTTTTTTCCTGAGTTCTTCAAACTATTTAAGAAATGGAAAATGAGCAAAGGTGAAAACTTTGGAGACACACGCGTGCACACAAGCACAAATTAATCCCAATTTGTCGGCCGCGGCACGGGAGAAACTTTTGGGATTTCATACTTCATACCAGCTTTTGTCACCTTTGCATGAATAGCCGAGGGCTGAAATAATTGTGTTTTTCTTCCCCGAGGCCCAGTCAGCGCTCACAAGCCACTGGCCTACGTAATGTGTTCCAGACAGCGACGGGGGGGCTGGGGTTGGGGGGGGGTATACACACCATGGCTATGTGTACAATACAGAGAGGGTGTGTGTAAAAGGTGACGGCTGTATGTGTGTGCGTTTTTTTTTTTTAAACTGTGTGTGTCAGTATGTGACTGTGTGAGTGGGCGTATGTGGCGTGGAAAGGGCCTTAATGGAGTTGGATGTGGTCCACAATAGCCAGGACTTTACCTCAGAGAGAGAAGACAGAAAGAGGGGCACAAAAAGAAATGGAGAAGGAAGAATAAACCAGTAAGAATGCAATCAAAAGAGGAGAAATGTGATCATACACCATGGTGAAAATCCCACCATATACCGCATGCACACGTCAAGTATGGATATAGACTCACTGCATTAAAGCTTGTTTTTTCATGTGTAATGACTTATCGATTTACCCTTCCACTGATTTAAAAAAAAAAAAAAACAAGATTAACAGAACAAATATTCTAAACCACAGTTTGATTCATGTCTGTTTTTGGACCACATTCTTACCTCAGCTTTTCAGCTACAGTTTCAGGTCATGTCTCAATTTTTGGGTTGCAGTTTTGGTTCAAGCCTCTTTTTTTTTTAAATGCCATGTTTCAGCTCATCTCTTGGTTTTAGAGCTACAGTTTCAGCTCCTATCTCAATTTTTTGGGCCAAGTTCATATCTTTATTTTTGAGCCATGGGTTCAGATTTTGGACTAGTTTCATGCAGTGCCTTGGTTTTTGGGCTACAGTTTCAGCTTTAGGACCAGGTTAATATCATGGTTTTTGCACTATGGTTTCAGCATTTGTTTCAGATTTCAGTTACAGGTTTCAGCTTGTTTTGGTTTTGGGGGCAGGTTTATATCTCACTATTTTACCTATGGTTTTGGTTCATGCCTCAGTTTTTGGACTAAGTTCATAACTTGGTTTCTGGCCCACATTTTCAGCTCATTTCAGTTTTTGGACCAGGTTCATATCACTGTTTTTGGGCTACAGTTTCAGCTCGTGTTTCAGTCTTTGGTCTACAGTTTTGGTTCATGCCTTTATTTGTTCTTTTTAAAAGAAAGATTTTATTTAAAAAAAAAACAACCAAAAAAAGCTTTTTACCACAGGCCTCGTCCCCTGATTGTAACTGGATTATGAACAAAAAATAAACTCTATTATTCTGATGCATTTCCAGTTCACTTGTTATCTGAACAATCTTTATAATTACAGCTTTCACCAGACCACGGTGCTTTAACCAGACACCAACAGCTCCATAAAGGTATCACATGGGTATGGGTAGATGGTGTTGGAGTTAAAGTATAAATTCCATTCTGTTTATTATGAAGGATCATATCTTCTGTTTGTATGTTTTTATAAAATGTTTCGTGTATATATTATACTGTTGTTTTTTATGTTTGAAACGGAAACACGTGGTGACATTTCTTATAAAGGAAGTTGTAGTTACCTGCAGGCTGTTTCAAGCCTACATAATATACATAGGATACGTGTCTCATATACGCCATGTTACGTGTGCACATTCCACAGTATACTTACTACCACATATGGTAAGGAAAAAGCTGAGAATGTTGTTTATTACATGCTGTAAACTGTATTTGGTGTAACCCACGTGATCTTATTGTGAAAGTCCGAATAAAATCGCTGCGCAGGAAGTCGTCCCTTGGGACAGATCACTTCCGCTCAGCCGAGAGCTGAGCTTGAGGAACAGGTCTCCTCCTTGCGCAAGTAAAAAAGAGTTGTGTGTTTGTTCTCTGAGTTTATTAAAATTATCTGAACCTATCAGATTGAACTATGAGTAATCACAGATGTGTGCATCACAATTTATGGTCTCAGGGCTGTGCAATTAAGTGAAGTTTGACTTTAATTACAATTATGACCAATGACTTTGAAAGAAAGATAACCAAGAAAATTTTTTTATTTTTCTACTTTGTTTTTTGCAATAGTGCACTCATTGTCTTATTTTTGTCTTTGCTTTACAGAGGTGTGCTTCTGTCCTTCTCTAAAACCCCAAACTCAGCTCGAGCCAAGATGAGAGCAGGAGAAACTTTGATAAAGAAGAACAGTAAAACCAATTCAGCGGTTTGGAAACACTTTGGTTTTAAGAAGTCAGGTGAGAACAAAAATACAATCCTGTATTTTTCCAACAACTGCATCATGTTTCAAAAGTCAGTTTGCTGCATTAAATAGTCATGATCTCAAAACAGTATAATTGTGATTAGAATTATTTGCCATAATCAAAAAGCTGTTAGCACTCAATTTCAAATTCGATATTTAAAACATGGATGTGTGTTTTCTGTGTGAGTGCTGATTTGGAAACTCCTCTCTGCCTGGGTGACATTGATGTAATGTGTGTGAAAAGGGTGAAGTATGACTTGGAGGGAGAAAGATGGGCCTTTGAGTGTGTATTACTGTATATTCAATGCATTCAGACATGATAGCTTCTCACATAAAATGCAACAGTGCTGTGTGTGTGTGTGCGTGCATGTGTTATTTAAATCCCTCCACAAAGCTTTGAAGATGAGGGAAGTTGGTCTCCCATCTCCAGCTTTGGCTGATATGCAAACGCAGAGAGAATACACACAGACATACATACAGATATTAACCCCCACCATCNCACACACACACACGCACACACACACACACACACACACACACACACACACACACACAAAAAGAGCCTGTCAGCACAATGCGTTCAAATATAGCCGTCCAATCTTTTGACTCTCAATTTGCCCACCTTTTTGATAATACGCGCCTGTTTGAAAAAGGGTGAAAGGCAAGGGTAGCATGCAATTTAGAGATACTACTATGTAGCCATTTTCAGCCTTCCACCTCTTTCTCACTCTCTCTCCATCGCTCTCTCCTCTTTGCTCTCCCTCTCTCTCCATCTTTTGATTATGCGATTCGCCTTGGCAGACGAACAAATAGAGGAGAGAAAAAGGTAGTGTTTGACACTGCCATTTTCAATGACAAAATACAATCTAGCCAGGGCCAGTAATTCGACGGGGAGGGATTAGCCTAGCGCGAGGTTGGGCCCCCAGATTAAGACGAAGCCCGAGCGTGGGGATCTTGAATTTCATCATCTTCGGCGCTCAGGCACAATGGCGTATTCTTCCCCTTTTCTCCTCTGCCGTCTGATGAGGGGTCAGGAGAACTCACCTCTCCTCTTCTTCTGTTCCTCCTCGGAGCAGCACTCACTACTGCATTCATTCATGTGTCCTTTACTTTATATTAGCTCAGATACCTGAAAGGGTGGGGGTGGTGGGGGGCAATGTGAGTGCTCTTTACAGTCAGGCATATGCAGGCAAAGTCAGAATAAAATATCAGACATCCAAGAATGTATTGAGGATAATGTTACACTTTTCATCGCACATGCTTCGAAACAAACATACAGAAACGCAAAGGTGCGCAGACATCTATAGAGTAAGCCAACAGATTTAATTATGAATGCCTGAAATACAGTTTTTACTCATCTTAGGCTAGACTGCCCTCTTGTGGTTAATATGTATTTTTTCTGCTCACCTGTCCTTTTACTGGTGTGAATTTTCAAATTAAAATAAACACTGAACACAGTTTAGCAAACATTAGCTTTACGTGCATGTATTATGTACTCTGTCTGTGTGTGTATATATAAATATTATATATATACACACACACACACACACACATCTCTTTTAGCCTTTTAGGCTTACATTAGACGCAAACATGAGAATATTCAGTTTTAAAAGGAACAAAGTACAAATCAGTAGCACTTATATACAACAATGAATGTAAATAAAGTTTAAAATGTCAATGAAATTGCGATACACTGGTTTGTAATCACTCAAAGCCTATATGGAATCAGAAATAGGATAAATATGACATAATTAAATAGTTGCAGTGGTTTAAACAAAAGAAACGGCCAACTAATGAGTTTATTTAGTAATATGATTGGGTAAAAAGAGAGCACCTCAGAGAAGTTGAGTCTTTCTGAAGTAAACAAATAGTGATGGGTTCACTGCTCTGTCACACGCTGCATAGGCAAATAGCTCAACAATTTAAGAATAAAGTTTCTCAAATTTAAATTGTAAATAATTTTGGCATTTTATCAATTATGGCACATATTATTAAAAATTTCAGAAAATCCAGCAAAGTCTTTGAAGTCACTGCGTGGGCTCAGGAGCTCTTCCTAACACTGCTATCAGTGGACACAGCTAATCGCTGCATGTGATGCGATGACAAAGAATCCTTAAATCATCACTGAGGTAAACATTTCAGTGTTTTCATCCTCAAATATGTCCTGAGAGTTTTCCTAAATCATTCCTGAGCTCGGACTTCTTGGTAGGACTTTTTAGGCTAAGTTAGTAGAAACAAGGCCTCAGGATACCTCCACATCCGAGTGTGTGAAGGTGTAAGGTTGCCTGCTCCCTCCTCTGTGTTCTCCATTCCTGCTGTCAGTAGACTTTGTGAGGCTTTGATCTTTCTGTCATTAGTCAGGTATGCAGAGACACAGGCAAACCACCAGCTTGTCTTTTTCTCTCCCTTTTCTTGCTCTCTCCCACGCTCTAGCCAGAGAAAACCGGCTGACCTGCTTGTCTTCTTTGCTCTCTGTCAAAGACAGAAAGGTAGAGCAGCGTCTGCCGTCGTTCCTTTGAGCTTGACGAGTACAGAAAGTGACAGTCTGTGCTCTCTGCCAGCTCTATTTTTCCACATTTAAAAAAAAAAAAAGCTGGACGTATGTCTCCCTAAAGTCACTTAAGTCGCACATCGGGGCGTTTGGAAGTTTGAGGGTACTTGTTAAAGTTGTGTTTACTTGTCTCAGGAAGCCTCACAGCTGTTCTTTCTGAACAAAGAAAATTGGTGGAGTTAAAAGATTCAAACAGCTACCCATTCAACATAACGGCAAACACAGCATATCTGCCAATTAAAAAATAACTCCACAAACATCCTGGTTAAAAGGCTAACTTCTGAATAGTTTTACTACTGTGAACATAGAGTTCACTGCACACAGAAATGTAGGCTGACCCTTTGTAAGAAAAAAGTCTGAGAGGAAATACCCCACTTGTGATATTCACAGTTCCAATTCTTGGAAAACACTACCACCAACAATACAGAACAAAACATTTGTACACTTGAAGAGCTTCAAAGCAGTCAAAAGGATGCCCGGCTGCTAATTTGACATGTTTCAGTGTCTCTAATGCGCCTCATCCTTTAACTAAAGGACCAGAACAAACACCTATGACCATGAAGAAGTGCCCGAGTAAAGCCCAACAATCTCACATGATGCTATTCACACTAACTGGCTCTAATACAGATAAAGTTTCTTCACTGGAAGACACTGAAATGCCTTAAAAAATACTTGAGTCTGAGGTTTTAGTGTTAAACTGATATATTCTGAGAAGACTAGGGATCTTTTAGGGTCACTGGTTGCGCGACTACAGCTGGATTTCTTTTTGTATTATTTCCCATCACGCTCTCGGTGGAAATTTACAAGAAGAAAAACTTGTTGAACAGTAAAGCAGACACAGTGGGGGCTTTTGGCTAGAGCAAATAGCAGAAAATAGCGGAAGATGGACACGAATGAAGAGACCGCACCTACTGATTGTTGGCATAACTCACGTGATTGAATGTTCCAATTTGCATGAGCCAAGACAAAAAAACAAAAAAAAAGAGCTCTAAAAGTTCCAGCTGGTGGGAGCAGGCCACAACTATAGCAGAACTACCATGATCACATCGCAACACTGGAGAAAACAGAGCAGGTATACGCAAATTTTTCCAGGTGCCAGACCAAAAAAAATACATGTTGCAAAAAAAGTTAGAATTGAATCCTTAATGCATTTATACAAAAGCAAACTTTTTCTATTTCATGGCTCTGTTTATTTTGCTCACGGTTTTTTGTTTTGCGTGTAATCTTTTCCCAACTTGTCAGTATCTCTTAGATTTGACTGGAGAATTGTCACTTGTTCAATAATTTCTTAAACAATGAAACAAACAAAAAAACCATCAGATGAAATGAATAATTGTTTTTGAAATCACACCATTTTTCACAGATACTAGGATTGTTTGATCCCGCCATCAGTGTTTTTTGGATTCTCACAAAGTGAGTGCATCCATAAAAAGCCATGCGTCTCTGTTGGACACACCTTTTAGAAGTGTTAAGAATCTTCTGCTGTAGGAGATGAAGAAAAATCCTCAAATAGAGATTCTTTTAAGATGATTTCGCCATGAGGTTACTGGGTGAATTCAAAGCTGCTGTGGGCTTTTATCTTATATAATACACTAGGATGCTACAAACAGGATTGCAGCACAAACGGTCTGCAATCAAATCCAAGACGTACGGGACAAGTTGGGAAACAACCACACAAAACAAAGATGGACTAAAGGATTTATTTTTTTGAATGTGAACAACACAATGAAAATCCTGAACATGAAAAAGTCTGAAATTGCAAGGTGTTTGGATTGGAAAGGCTAGCAAAGGCTTAGAAAGACATTACATCACATCATTAAAATAACCAGCTTTTTATTCAGACTTTTGTATGAGCATGTAAACCGTTTGGCATAAAGCTTTACATTCTTGAGCTGCATTTCCATTAGAGAAACTTTATCTGTGTCCAGGGTTTCTCCTGGCTTAAAATGAATGTTTGGGGGTGACCACGTACGTGAGCGTGATTCGTCTGCATTTAGTTAAGCTTCAGAGGCTGTGATACTTTCCTTAACAGAAGTCTAAGCATCTTCCTGTCTTTTTCAGCCATTTGATGAATAAAAATTTAAACCTGAGTAAATCAAATCCTACTCATAACAAAAACCTTGTTAAAAGGATTTTTTTCTACAGTCCTGGTGGTTTTCTTTGGTGGAGGGCCAAAAACTCTTAGATGCATGAAAAACAGCTTTACGTGAGTTCTGCTTTACTTTACCGTAATAAGAGAGAGGATTTGATGTATATCAGTGAAAAGATGACATTGGGACAGAGGACATCTTTTTTAATCCATGACCACATTTTCAAAGCCCTTGATGATGTACACGCTGAAGTGAAATGGTGCCTTCTTTGTTGTGTTTCTTGAGTGTAACTACTCGACTACACACAGGGTGGTACCCATCCTGAAAACTTCCCCTTATGGGTACCTGGAACTGGAATAGTGCAGGCCTTTATACATAACCTGGGACAACAGTTCCAGTAGCTGAAAAACTGTCTTTTTCATTTTACATTTCAATTAGTTTACTCCATAAATAAACTAAGATAACAAATAAAATGCTGCTGGATGTGACATAAAACCATTAGATGGCGCAACACTCACTGTACAGTGGCGGAACAGTTGCGCATACAATAAAATATTACGATGATACTCGATCATGGGACAGTCACAACTCACTGTAACTCAGACATGAGCTGAGTTTCATTTTGAACTTGATTTGAGTGATCTCAAACTAACATGAGCATAAATAAACTCGCTGTCACAAAAAGAATTTGTCATTAACTCCAGAATAAGCTTACATCTTCCACCTGAGAGAAAAAGGAGATGAGTAAGTACAAAATCTCCATCTGTTCAGCATGTGCGCAGTACTGAGGCACACCATGTCCCCAAGTATGGAAAGCGGCAAAAGAAAGTTTCCAGTTTCCTGGCAGTCTCCAGTTCTCTCCACCAGTTTGCTTCAATTCTCCACCTTGCTGTCTCAGTCCTTCCTTCCTGCTCTCACAAAGCTCTGCGTGAAATCCTTTACTAATTTTTTTATTTTTTATTTAAACTAACACTTGTGTGTTTTGAGGCTTTTCCTAAATCTGAATTTTGTCTGATACATTGATGGAAACTATTTGTGGTAATAAAGTAACAATTCAACATTTCATAAGCACGCCAGTTTGTGGCCTTAGAAAGAGACTGTTAAAAATAAATACTCCACTATTACCTGTAGAAAAGAAGTCTGTTACTGCAATACACAAATATAGATGCCTATGCCAAACATGTACATGAACATTATGAAAAAGGTTTAATCTGAGGGGTTTGAGCCACACAGAGAGCATGCAATGGCATACAATGACCGCATGGTGGCAGAATTTGCACATGAAATGGAAAGACTGTGTCCCCCCCATTGAGAATACTCAACTGGGAAATAATTTCTGTCTTGTAAAACTTGTAATCTGGAGGTAATTGTACATGACATTTCAGATGAGTTTGAGCACCCCACACAATTATAGGTTACATTCATTTCCTGTTAGACAAAAATATAAATAACAAACAAGAATAAATGCAACAGAGTGTCAATTAAGAAGCACATTAAAAAGAGGGGGGGGGGGGGTGTAACTGAGTACTCACATTTTCAATGACAAACGTCCATTCTTTGTCCTCAAACTCCTCTGCGTGGGGGTCCTACAAGCAATCAGGACAGCAATTATTTAATTAAATTTTAATTTTGGCCATGTGCCAACAGACAACACAAAACAGCTTGAGCTCATTTGCGTCCTACAGTCTCCCTCCTCCCTCTAGTCACCCCATGACCCGGTTTGTCTGGCCCATTTCCCTGCATCGAATGTTTTACATTACTGAGGTGACTTTCAATTACATGAGGATGAGCTACTGACTCCACAGACACACACATTAAAATGCAGAAAACACCCTTCAGAGTTCAGTTGCTTCATTGAGTCTCTGTATACTGTACGCATCTCTGTGGTGTCTCTTTTGCCTGTCTAACCTCAACATAATAAAAGAAGACAGCAATGGAGGCAGGAAGCAGCCTGGCCTTACTGCGCTGTTGTGGATGACCTTCACTGCCCTCCAGCGCTCTCTTAAGCACATGCAGACTACACACAAACACAAATCAGAGCTGGGTACACTGCAGACCATTTTCGCAGAGCAGCTGTATATCTGGTGGTAAATACTCTAGATAAGTTAGACCCATTCAAACCAGATGGCTGAATACAGATTAAACCAGTACCTTCAGTGCAGGTAAAGCATCTGTACATATGTTATGCCAATATTTGCACTCTACTGTGAGAGTCAGATTACAGAGCAGGGGATTCGATAGTTCTGATATCAGAGATGCATTAAACCCTGGTTGCAATGGGCATTATTAAGGATGGTCAGCCAACACATGTTCATTTAACAAGGTAGAGGAGGAGCAGTTTCTCCAGTACAGAAGAACACAAACATACAGTCTGCTGTTTGTTGCAGTCTCAGCATGTAATGCACATGCTCTCATCTCTTTGCCTTTTTTTGTCTGACTGAGCTCAGGACACACTCCCAGAAATCAATATTCCTGCAGTCTGGCATAACAGTCAGACACAACGCCTACATGGGCACAAACATACAGAGAAAGCAACACAGCTTCCTCGTCCCTCTCCAAACTGTAAACCTGCTACTATTTCACAGCCACATAAACTGCTTCTAAAAGCCAGCAGAGTATGGCATTATCAGCAGTTTTAGTGCTGCTGATAGGCAAAAGCTGCTGATCATGGACAGCACACTCATTCTTTTGTGATATATTGTTGTCGTCAACATAAGGATTTTAATATTTTGATTTATATTTTAAAACACCTCAACAATAAAACAATAGAACAGGAAAATGCTTGTCTTTTCCAATATATGCTAATTCATACCCAAACAACTCCTGTGGAACTACTCAGTGGGATTTCTTATCAGATTCCAAACAGTTATTCTAGTTTGAAATAAAATACAATAATAAAACTCATAAGTCAAATCTTGCTAATTTCAAACTTGTTAGGGTAAAAATAACAACTGCCCACTCCGCATTATGCACAATATCTCTGCTTGGACTGATCTGTCTTCATAACGAGCAGGCAAAGCACTACCCGGTTAGGTTAATGTTTAATTTCATTTTTTTAATTTTTTTTTAACTATATACAAAGTTCACCTAAGGCATTTATTCATGGTAGTCTACATCTCTCTGAGGCTACAATACAACAGAGCACAGCTATTTTAGCTGCAGAGCTTCAGGCCAGAAAACACTCACAGGATCTTCAAATCACTGTTAGTTTGCCCTCACCTTCAGTCAACACAACGCAGAAAAAGTCCAAAGTGCAAGTTGTTAGATAACTGATTTTTATATGTATCAGTATTGCACTTGGTAAATGGACTGGTACTTGAATAGCACTTCTTTTTTACTCTAAGAACTCAAAGCACTTTTTACTATAAGCCTCATTCGCCCAATCACACACACATATTGATACAAGCCCCTTGTCTAACATTTGCGCGCGCACACACACACTAATGGATGCATTGGGGGGGCAACTCAGGGTTCTTGCCCCAAGGACGCTCATACATGTAGACTGGAGTAGTTAAGGGATCGATCCACCAATCTCCCGATTGGTAAATGACTCACTCTACCTCCTGAGCCATATTTGTATCTGAAGAGTCTGTGAAGCCTGCAGTATAACACAATGTGAACAGTTTAACTGCAGTATAACTATAACTGTTCACATTGTGTAAAGAAGTTCAAATACATTCTAAAAACACACATATTTATTGCATTATCCATTATCTGAGATGTCTTAAGAAATCAAGGTACTATTTCACCAATATGTCTCAGTTTTCCCCCATATTCCCCCAAACCTGTCAGCACAGCTCCTCTGCCTTACCCTCTAAGAAATAAATCTGGAGGATTAGAGGAAGAAGTACTGGCAGCTCATTACTCGGAGTCTGGCCCATAATTAAAAACTGAAATTTAATGTTAATTCACTGAAAATGCCCCCCCACCCCCACCCCACCACTGTGGACAGTAGACTGTGGACACACAAAATTATCCATAGTGAAAAGAAATCAGTGATTCAGACCTTTTGGATTAAAATAACAGTTGGGATTCATTACATGATCGATTCTTAAGGACCCAATAGTGAAAAGTTGTGCCCACATTCTTAGCAGTTTTCACAGCATTGGATCCTTTAGTTGGCCAGCCCTGATACGTAGACTATATTGTTAAGACACCTCTGGATCTATGGGATGCTCTCGATTGTGTTTCAGTAAATCGAGGTGATATTTTAAAGTTCATCTTTAAATTTTTTAGCTGCCAGGGTGAACAAAGACTACAGGCTTATGGAATCTATTGCTGTTTGATTTGAGCTCCATCCGGCTTAAGTGGGTGAACTGTGCCTTCAATGGTTTTTGCTTTGTGCCTCATTACAAAAACAGCTTTATTACTTCCTCTGGGACAGGAAGTGGAAGTGGACCCAGAAAAGAGCCACTAACATGTACAGTTGTGCTTAACAAGCACAGACCTCAGACAACTAAGCCAGTACACATGACAGCAGAGACAACGGTTTGTTTTTACAAACATCTGGAGAGAAATCATCTGGAGGGATTTCTGTGTCAAGTGCCTTGGGATTCACTAGATTGTTCTGTCTTTAGTGACCAAAATGTTAAAGGCCTCCTTCACTAAACAGGGCAGATATGTAGGTATTTGTAGAGGGAGGTTTGGTTAAAGCAGGTAACAGGACACTGAGCTCTGAGCTGACCCATCAGCATGGAGGCCCGGCATGTTTAAGTAAGCCAGACACGGTGACAGATACTACAAGGGTGTCATTTACAGACAACTGTTTAACTGTACAGTTCGAAGCAGAATTACAGGCATAAGCTCTATGAAGTAATCGAATTACACTGACATAAATTCACATTGTGCGAGGGAATTTCAAATGAGTTGAACCATTCCCACATCAACAAACACATCAGCTGGGACTCCAGTGACAGATACAATTGATACAATTTAAGGGCAGCTGGAGCTGTATGGTTCGATTTCACTTTTAGACAGACAGGAAAAAAAAAGAAAAGGGCTTGGAGAAAACTGAGCAAAATGGAAGGAGTTTATGGCCAGTTCAGAAAATATGTTTCTGTAATTTGGTTCCAGCTATCTGTTGTACTCCTTCTCATCATGTTGGAGGCAAATACTCACGGGTCTCCAACAAGACTGTTTTAATATGAAGTGAGGTGAAACTTGGCTTCATGTTTGGTATGAATGCCACATTAGTCCTCACTGGCAAAGACCTCCAGTTCTGTTATATTCTGAAGTTCAAATGCTGCAGCTGCCTTCTTCATATCAAACCAAGCCTTGGTAGATTTTGAGATATACTTGGGGTTCTGTTGGAAGCTCAGCTGACATCCAAGCTTGAGCCTCCTCACTGATGACATAATTTTTCTTTTCCAGGTTTTCCTGGTACTTGACTGAATCCCTGCTGCCTGTGACACGCTGTAGATTTCCATTAAGTGAGGAAGACAATCTGCCTCAGAGCATCAGAGTCACCACCACGCTTCACAGTAAGTGGCTTCGTTCTTCCTCCTCCAGATGTGCTGCTGCTCCGTGGGCCCAAAGAGTTGTAGTGATAAACTTGAAAATGAGTTTCCTAATTGTATCTCAGGAAACATGCAATGTCTGCTGTGTTTGTGTACCAGCCCTTGTTTGTACAAGGTCATGATTTCTTCTCTTTAATGTTTTGGACAATTTTAGGCCCAACAAGTTTAGATATTAACAGAAAATCCAGAAACTGTGGAAGATAAAAATTGTTTGCATAACACCTGATTTGTAAATTTGTGAATGTGAGGGATGTAATGGAAGGATTGAAACACATGTGTGAAAGGCAAGAAAAGTTGTATTTTGTGTTGAATTTGAAAAAAAAAAAAAACTTGCAATATTAGCTGCGTTGAGCAATTTTAACTGTCCTTGTGTATTTTTCTTATTTAAATCAATTGTAAATATTAGCATATAACAGCAGACGTAGTCTGGTAAGGGGGTTGAATAATATTGACCAACATTTTCTCAGAAAAATCTCAAAAAGCAGCGCTAGATTTTTCCCTAAAACTCTGTTTTATACAAATAAAAGAGCAGCAGGTCACCTTAAAGAGAGTGACAGTGATCTCGATGTTTTCTGGGACAGGCCACACCACGACTCCTCTGTAAGGGTTTTTGATGCCAGGTTGCCAGCTATGGGACTGCAGGACAGAAGGATGATGATTTTAAAAATTACATTTGAAAAGGATAAGCTTTTTTTAAATTAAAATTGCATGTAATCAAATACAAACCTTGGAGGATTTCCGTCGACTTCTACGCGTCCAAACTACCACCAGTTTGTCTGGTTGCCTGTGAGAAGAGAGAGAAAAGAAAGATTAATGGAAAAAGGCCAATCCATCCAGCTCTGTGCTACACATCAACATATAATTACTGTCAGTCTAATTTAGATTGAATCTTATCGCTTCAGGTTTAAAACCCTGATAAGCCTTCCACTCTACACACACACACACACACACACACATACGAACACCTGCATAGTCTCACAGTATGAATAAATCATGATGAGACAACTAAACCCTGGCTTTGTCCCTGTGGACTACAGCATAAACAACAGGGTGCACACATGCAGGAATACAGAGTACAGGCAAACAAGCATGAGTTTAGTCTAATAGGGAAAAACTGAAAGAGTCCAAAAGTCACAATAATCAGACCCAGTCCAGAATGGAGTCAGCTGTAATGTGTGTTAAGTAAAGAAGCTGAGATTAGTGAAAAGAGCTGCTAGTAGCAGAGCTAACACAGCATGGAGGGAGCAGTTTGGAGATATTTCAGGCCTGCAATGCCAGCAGCTCTTCCTTCAGCCCAATCTCACAAGAAAAATAGCCACCAAAAACAAAAGCATTTCTAGTTTTACATGACCGTGAATCAGTGTACGTGAGACTGAACAGATCAATCATTTCTTCAGGAACATACCCAGAAACACAAATCAATAGATTAAAGGTTGTGACTATTTCACAAATTGCTGTGTTAACCTCAGTCACATGATAGGCAGTGGTGTGCAGAGCATCAAGACAATACAGGGTGTTCACAAGCAGAAGAGAGGAGGAGTGGCTGTAAGTCAGATGAGGCAAAGTACCCTCTGAAATGCAGCTGATGGTGCTGTGGTTTATGTGTTAACTGCTGATGCATACTTTGGTTTACAGTCATGCTTAAGTATCTCGCGCTCTCTCTCTCTCTCTCTCTCACACACACACACACACACACACAAACACACACACACACACACACAAAGGCAAGCATCCACTTCATGCTGTGGAGCTCTCCAGCTTCAGGGATGATGGTCTGTAGCTAATCCAGCCCTTTGCAATAGACAGAAGAAAGGTAGCAAACTACTCTACATGGATTCATCAGAATAACTTCATAAGCTTTGCAGGACACCAACTCCCTGACCAGGTGAATAAGTAACAAGAAGCTGCAACATAGTAGTGGTATTAGCCAGGGATGCACTAATCCAGCTTCTCCCAGTCCTGATACATTAGCTTTTGGTCCATCCATCCATTTTCTTCTGCTTATCCGTGGCCAGGTCGCAGGGGCAGCAGCCTAAGCAAAGAAGCCCAGGCCTCCCTCCACATTTGGCCACCGCCCAACACACATTGCACCTGACCCCTAAAACCTCCTACGGGTGGTGGGCCTACAGGAGGGCAGGCCCATGTCGCATCTTAAGGCTGCGCCTGGTAGGGCACCACGGGCTAATGCCCAGCCGCAAGATGCTCTCCCTCCCCAGGCCTGGTTCCAGGGTGGGGCCCCAGTAACCCTTTCACGGGCGGGGTAAACAATTCTCTTGTTGTATTTTATTACCTTTTAATATCTGGTTATACAGAGTACTGAGATGATACCAGTGTTAAATCAACAAGCTTTATCCTTCACTGTGAGAAACAGACTGAAAATAATTCTTGCAGTGTAAGACAGCAACAGGCTAGACTTAAACATTACTTTCCAAACTTTGCATAACAATTGAACAAAAAAAAAGAAACAAATAAGGACATCCAAGAATATTAATTTACTGGAAGATATCCCTGATGCCATAGGGCGAGAGGTGGGCTACATCCTGGACAGGTTGCCAGTCTGTCACAGGGCTAACAGAGAGACAGACAACCATTTACACTCTCATTCACACCTACGGACACTTTTGAATCACCAGTTAACCTAACCCAACCTAACCCCACTAACTGCATGTCTTGGGCTGTGGGAGAAAGCTGGAATAGCAGGGCTTTCAAATTAAGCCGGCGGCAGGCGCATTTTCCACCTACTCCACCACTCTGCGCCGTCTACTTTTTTATTTTCCTAAAAAAAATTTCTTTGCGCCGTCCGCCGCCTCCATTTCCAGCGCCATGTGGACGCACGTAGCAATATTTACGTTCTTTCAACCGGAGCCATTTGATTGGTTGACGACTGTCATGTGACTATTTATATTGTCTGCTGCCGTCATGGCTTCGGTCTCGGTCATAAGGCGCCTGCTACTTTGGCATGCCCCCCTGCTACTCCAAAACAATTTGAAAGCCCTGAATAGCCGGAGACAACATGCAAACTCCTCACAGAAAGGCTCCAGCCAGATGGTAGATTTGAACCCAGGACCTTCTTGCTATGAAGCAACAGTGCTAACCACCAAACCATTAATCAAAACAATTTTAAGCATGCTGTAAGAGACTTATATTCAGTGATTATCTTTAACATTTCTACAAATTCGTTCTGGTAATCACATCCTAGAGCAGACACAAAAATGTTCCATGGTAAACAAATTAGACTTCATACATAAAGTATATATTGCACTCTTGTACAAGGTTGTATACTATATAGTGTCTTTCTATTTATATAATCTATAAATAAAAGACTGAGGCAATCTGCTAGCAACCAGAGCAATCATAATGAGATTTTCAGTGCCGCACCCTATTTGCAACCAATTTCACCCAGCAACCTCCTGTAAACGCTCGCCAGCCAGTCGGGGAATACACGTTTCCCCCTTGCAACTGCAGGTTGCAAAGGGGTTGCCAACTGGTCTATATGACTGAGGCATGAGCAATTAAGTAGAAGCAGATTTTAATGAAAGTCAAAATTCAGGATGAAACATGGATCAGTACTAAGTTTAGTATTTTTCTGCAGTAACATTGTGAAGTACTGCAAGTTAAACACTGGATTAATGTGTGCGAGGAACCTTATGTTGAAGATTTTTAGAAAACAGCAGCGAAGGAAAAGAATGGCAGACTGTGTGACAGAGCAAAAAGACAAGAGAAATGAGGGAAGGAAAGTGAAAAGAGACAAGAGGAGAGGGGAGGAGGAGAATGACATAACAATTTCAGCCTTCAGGAGAGGCCCCACATAGAGGAGTTATTGTTCAACAACACATGCCATATCAGAGAGCAAGCAGACACACAAATATCACCCCCCCCCGTACAGTATTTGCCGAGCTATGAGAAAAATTTAAACCATTTGTCTGCAGGCTAAATTATTTCTACGCCCTGTTTTAATTTCCTCTTGTGTTCGTCTACAACTTCAAGGCTTCATTCTGTGTGTAACAGGAATCAGTGAGCCATCAGGGAGGAATGCCAAAACACAAATGAGATGAAAATGGCCACAAAAAGGCCAGAAGAAAGATGATTAAAGTGTGCATACATCAGCTGTCAATCAGACAAAGAGTTCACCAGCAGCACAGCTACATTAAAGGCTCAAGTGTATCCTGAATTTGAGATTAAGGTTGGATGTTTATAATATACGTAATTGAGAATTATTACAAAAATTGGGATTATAAGGTTCAATCTGTTATTCATACATTTTCTGCTTTTTAAGTTGCATGGATTTTTTGTTGCTGAGAAGTCCATTTTAATAGACAGGAACCACACTAATCTTCCTAATGTTAGTTTGGCAGCTAATGGTAACATTAAAAATTGTCTCAAACTATTTGAATAATAAGCTTTTCTAACTGAATAATAAGCTTGAAAGGCTAATTTTGAATTGATGAGGTTTTAATTACAACATACATTCATTTCATTCACCAGCGCATTTTTCCTGCCTTTCATTTTTCTTCAAAAACATATTTCTATTCACTATTAGGGCAGAACAGATATATTAATAAAGGCCAGAGAACATTTGGCAACTCATTTTATCCTTATTTTTCATTCATTGAAGAGTAAGTCAACACGTACAATTGAATTTACTCATAGACAATCCCTGCACTTTTATTTTAAAATTTCAGTAGCTGTTAATCATCCTGCCTCACCCCCTCCATTCTTGGGTGAGACTAACCAGTCTGTTGTCTTACACTCAAACAGCATTTAACATCTTGAAAGGCAGCTTGCTATGGCCACAACCAGAAAACAACAAAAGACACTTGCAACATGCAGACTAGAGGAGGCAGGGATCAAACCCCTCACTTTACCATTAGCAGATTAGATGCTCTACCTCCTGCACCACAACAGCTCCAGAATAAGATATTTAAAAAAAAAAACAAAGTGGAAGGAGTCTGGGTCAGCCACACAAAGGGCTGTAGGACTCAGACCGTTCCTGAAAAACAGGGCCGCCATCCTGAAAGCAGAGAAACACTCTCACAAGGATGTCTAGGAAAGAGCAAAACCCTTTTTCAGCCTCCCTCACAAAAGTACTCATCCCTAAACATTTCATAATGAGAGGGAGGAGATAGGAAAAAGAGTGGAGAGAGAGGAGACGCTGATAAGGGTAGCACCCCTTCTAATCTAAAGATTTGACGCAGTTGAACAACTGGTTCTGTGCTGCTATGGCGAGCTTACCACGGCTCGCCACAGCAGCAGAACAAGGATTACTTTCACCAACTGTCAAAGACAATGGCGTTGGAGTGTACCCGCAGTACAAAAACTCACTGGAGAAACTCCTGATTAAAACGCGCCGTTATTTTCCCCAAAGTATAAGGCAATTAAAATATTCACAAAGGAGCACCTTATATACCATTTTATTTGATAACTTAGGTAAGACGATGTGGGTGTGCGCTCATTTAACTATCAGCAGCAGAATGAGTGAGACTGAAATTAAAGAGTCAAAAAAAGCATGAAATAATGAGCACGTGTGTGTGAACTAAATGGCACTACAAGTGGGAAAATGTTCTAAAGTAGACAAAAATGTGAAAAAGATATTCAAAGAATGTTCAAGAAAGCGATGGAAAGACTCTGTGTGTGTGTGTGTGTGTGTGTGTGTGTGTGTGTGTGTGTGTGTGTGTGTGTGTTGGAAAGAGACGGCAGATAAGAGTAAAAATGGGTCAGCCAGCTCAGCAGGAGCTGAGATGATAGTCCTCAGAGATCGACACAGAGCACAGATAAATGATTTGTTGTGATTCTATGTATTTTTATGTATGTTTTATGGTATGAATTTTAATTTTTGTCTGTATTATATACTGGCTGTGGAAATAATTGCCCCCCTGGGCATAATAAAGATCTTTGAATTGAATTGAATTGAACTGAATTGAGGTGCCGTTTACACGAAGCCGTTTCCACTGGAAACTGTGTCGTTTTGATGCGTTTCAGCCTTGCGTTTACACGATGGCGTTTCAGAAACGATCCGCGTTTACATAACACGTGAAACGATGAAAACGATGTAGTGCCCATGCCAGGCCACAAGTTGGCGTTGGTTTTCTCTTTGCAAAGTTTGTTTATGCAAGACGCGCATGC
>JASGAU010410609.1:686-11321 GCA_030220045.1 Australoheros facetus | reverse complement strand
AAAAAAAAAAATATATAAGGAAATGTATTCCCTCAGGTTTTTTCCCCCCTCTATTAACAGTATATCTTTCTGGAAACGAGACAAAAACTTTGCCAATGAAATGAAAAATGCTATGCAAACATTCACGACATCTGTTTTTCTTTTGTCTCTTATACACACAGTGTGGAAACCCAGGGAGAGAAATCTATCATCAGTTAGGATAATGGAGAAAATCACAGTCCACAGCAAATTTTTCACATCAGCCTGATAGAAATAATAAGCAAGCATTTAAAAAAGGATGGCAAGCAATTAAAACATAATTAAAATAAATGGATAGAAGGAGACAGCCCACATGTCTTCACATGAAATACTAGGCTGTGTGTAACAGCCAGCTGAATGAATGTGAGGCTCCTTTGACAAAGCTTGTATCTGCTTCACTCAAGCTGGAGAGGCGTCCAGTGAAAGAGAGTGGGAGAAGGGGGGAGTTTCTAAGCCGAGAGGGACTAAATAGATGGGCAAGGGAGAGGAGAGGAGGAGAAGAATGGAAGGGGGAGAAAGAAAGGGGCGGTAGGGTCACTGAGGAGGGATTGACAGGCTGTGAGTATGGCCTGACCTCTTGGGTTTGCCTCCAAGTTTTCTCCACAGGCTTAGTGAAGACAAAAATAAAGCCCAGGAATGTTAATTTATTTTCAATTGTCAACGCCAAGAAGAGAGCGATAAAGAGTGCATACATACATATCAAGTACAACTGGAACAAAACTAATGCGCAACTCCAAGTGTAAGCTCAAAACCTACAAGTGAAATAGAGCTGTGGATCTGTAGAGCTCGATCTTGCCAACACAATGATCCGTCTTCCACTCTTTGAATAACTACTAATTTGAAGAACTTTCTGGCCCGCCCCTTTGCCCTACATTCAGGACAAAAAAAAAAAAAGACACATGTGAGAGGGGAATTTCAAACATCAGAAAATTCTTGATAGGCTAGAAGTGGGAGACGCAAACTACAGGAACTAAGAAAACAGAGCCTCCAGACACTATTTTTTTTCCTGTCCTCGGTGCACCCTGATGTTCCCAAGGAACTCTTTTGTCATGACAGTCCTGTCAGGGCTGCGCTTTCAACCCCTGCAGGGACATGATGTCATTTCCTTGGCTCCACCAGTGATGTAAGGAAGTTGCCATCAACTGCCAGAAATAGAGACGTGGTGACACCGAGCGTAGTCTGCACAGCGTGCTTTATCAACACTGCTGATAAGATAAAGTACTGTTAGGATTAACAGGCAGTAAACGGGAGTTTACAGCTTCACACAGGGAAACAATTAAAAACAGATATCTCAAATAGAGCCGAATCTTCTTTTACTTTAACTGACATTCAGTAAGCACAGCAAAAATTCAGTTTCCAGCTTTACAATTGTGTGTCGGGGTTTTTTTTAATTATTATTTATTGTTAAGCAGGAAATTATTCTGATAATCTCTTAATCATTTAAGTCATTTTAAGGAAGTTTGCCGGTTATTGTAATCTTCTGTTTTGGAATATTCGGCTGTTGTCTTAAATTTAACAAAATTTTGCATCAAAACTTTAGACTCTGGAAAAATAGGAGTCATTTTAATCTATATTTTTTTTTTTTTTAAAGGCAGAGAAAAGGAAATGATAGAAGATTAGGTTGCTTTGCTTCGTGACACATGTATGTCGGGAGGGTTGTTTGAATGTTTTGGCAAATTAGTGTGTTTTCACACACTAATTTTTGTGAAAATATGTCTTTGCATGAGTCCCCATTACGCTGCACGTGCTACTTGTTCCCTCATAATTACTACAGGCTCAGTGCCCATAAATAATTCATATGCCAACAGGTATTTTTTTTTTTTTAAATGGTTTGCAGATGACTGGGTCAAAATGGGTTTCTGTAACATGTAAATATGCAAAACTGCAATTCAAGGCAGCTCCACTTTCTGTCTTGTTTTCTTTTTGGGATAAATGGCTCCAGATTAAAAGGAGACCTTTGTGGATAGCATGCTTTTAAGTAGAAATTGTCTTTGGTGCAGCTCAAAAAGTGCAAACACACACACACACACAAAAAAAACCCTGAAAGGTGCAAAGCTTCACTATTTTATTGAGCGAGCACAACAGTTGGTGTGTTCAGGGGCTTTTGGCCAAATGATTGAGGCAGTAGATAAGATAGAGTGCCAGCGGGCAAATGGACATGGTGAAACAAAGACGGCTGAGCAAAGAAGCTTAGCAAAGTGAAGAGAACAAAGAAGACCCAGGCTGAACAACCAGGTTAGTGTCAAGCAAAATGAAGAGAGGATGGTGTATAGCCTTCAAAAAGAGCTGTGCGGAGGAGCAGACGCTTGGATAAAGGCTAAAAAGTGGAATCTGCTGTTGACGCCGGTAGTTGAAATCACCTGTCAACAAACAATGACAGCTGCCTAAAATAATTACAATCGCAGTCTGCCAGTCTGCTCTGTCAACAGCAAAATTAACACCTAACAATTATTTTTACCATAGCTTAATCACAGCTCCTGAAAATGCCACAGATAAAAAGCTTCGTTTGGTCTCACAACAAAAATATTGAAACAGAAAAAAGGCAGCAAGCGACGTGAAGCTGTACATACAAAGAAGAGTGAGGACTTCCAAATGCCCCGAGTAGATTTAAGATTAGTTCTGTGTTTCTAGAGAAAAAAAACAATATCTCGATCAAACAATTTTACGGGTTTTTGATGAATCTCTTTAGAGCTTTAAAAAAAAAAAAAAAGAGTGGAGTAACAGAAAATTATGTTTTGCTCCAGTCTGCATGTATATTGCATGGTTGTTTGGGTCTTTGGGGGACTGTGTGTTTCACAATGTAATTTTTAGGAAAATATGGCTTTGAAAGATTCATTTGAGACAGCGGGCGCTTCTCTTGCTTCCTTCTCCTTTCTTCTTAATTAATCTTCATGTTTGAGAAACTACAGCAGTACATATTTGGGATTCTGCTTGATAACTGGTTTAAACAACTAATACATTATCAAAATTGTCGGAGTCTTTTTGTGCCATTGAAATGCTTTAGCGAGTGAACATTTCAGCACTAACTCAGCAAATGTCACTGCAGTGATGCTCCCCGATTCCCCAGTTGACCCCGGTTCTATGAAAGCCACGTTACACTACACCTATTTAAAGAAATACAGGAAAAACAAAGAGAGAAAACGACCAAGGTGTCAGTTTTATTCACCAACATCCAGCTACAGGCTACTCTGAGCCCCGTAGCTGTTTCTGCTTGGCACTGAAATGAATAGACTGACCTCAGAGCAGTTGGTTGAGCAGTAGGGTCACCGGAGAGGAGCAGAGAGCAGCTTGACACTGACACGGAAAAGAGAGGTTTCTCCTTTCAATCAGTCTCTTCATAAATTTACTGAAAGCCTCACTTCTCACCTCCTCCACGCATAATGCTAGCACTCCCCCTGCGCGCTCTTTATCCACACACAAACACACTCACACACGCCATACTCACCTCCAGCTCACTACAATGTTAAAAAACTGCATTTTTACAAGGGAAACCACGATTGGCCTGGCAATACCACCCCTCCAGCCTAACCTTACTAAACATGAGCAGCCCGTTCACAACAGATTCATTCACTTTCAGCACGTTTCCAGTGGGTGATATGTTGATGTTCACACCTTTTCGGGGGAGGGGTGGGGGTGGGGGGGGTGCACCAACACAATGTTAAATTTTTACACACTGCAGCCCCCTTCAGACTGCATTAGGTTTTAGTAGAATGTAACCGCTAATACGTAACAGCTGTGATGTTAATGAACAACATGCAGGCGAGGAGAGACTGTGTAATCAGACTCCAGCCTTGCAAAACTTCACTCACGTGTTGCCATCGCACCAAAAATCTAATCATAATAATCCAGCATAATTTCCACCGCTGACAACAACTTGTTTAAACAATGAGAAAAGAGAAGGAATCCTGCATGTGGCCCAGAGTGATCTCAGCTTCGGGGTGAAGTCCAGAACAGTCTGAGGAAGAGACAAGCTATTTGCAAACTATCTGAGGGTTGTCCTTTAGGATGGGACTGGCTTAAAGTGTTATCGGTTTATTTCTGCTTGGGACTGGGAGGTCCAAGCACTAAAACCCACACAAGTTACTGACATGGCAAGATTCAGATGGGGCTAAAGATTTACAGACATGCTCCATTTTAAAAGGCATTTCTCTGCCATTCATGCAGAGGGAGGCACATAGTAGAAGTTACAGTAAGAGACATTTTAAAATGAATGCACTGGCAAGTGAGGGGAGCACATGAAGTCACAGCTGCTTGATTTAGATATTTAAATACATGTAAAGCGTAATGCGTGATTTTTTTTTTTTTTTTTTGCAAATTAATTGAGGCTATATGTAAATTCCAGCATTATTTGTTTAAAAAATCTCAAGGACGTTTAAGACACGTAGGCCAGGCAATTGACTGTTTATAAGAAAAAATTATGAATGCAGCTTAGCTGACATCGGAGATAATCAGTTGTACACTTTTATTAGTAGTATTTTTGCCCAAACGTGTGTTTTTTGTACTTTGATGCTGGTCAATTCTTTCACCCTTTTAAGAGAATATTTACTGTAAAAGAAAGGAGCTCAAAATATTTCTTTCCAGCCTCAAGTAGTACATCCTGTCCTGCAGGGACTACCAATCAGAGAGCAGGGGGTGTAAGCCTGACAAGTAAAAGTCATGGCAAAGGAATTATCTTCATCTGACTCAGGTTTTCTCAACTGGACTGTCAAAAGGAAAACAGTCATTTTTGAGAGTAAATCAAAGAAAAACTACAAAAGGGTTCCAGCTTTAAAAAAAAAAAGAAAAAAAAAGCGAAGAAAATCATGATTATTGATTATACGTCTATTCTGTCATCTAGCAAAGTCACATTAGTTCATTATTTAGTTTAATTATTACCAAATAAAAGTTAACTTTGAATAAAACCTCATTTAACACTGATTAAAGTTTCCTCTAATCTGCCATCTGCAGTCACTCCCTCACTGTAGTTCACCCATAGAGCTGCTACATTACGTTCCTCACCGAGTCAGATCTTATTTTTATCACAAGGACACGACACTGTACATCACTCAAACAGGCTGTTATGTCTCTCTTGACATATTGGTTTACACTTCATGCTCACTGCATTTTCATACAGATTTTAGAAGCTATTTAAACTTATATGGATTCTCTCGACTGGGAACAATTTAATGCAGTTTCTGTTTTGCCACAACGAGATCTTCATGGCTCACTTCACATGCTGTGACATATCTATCCTTGTGGCTTCATCGCGGTCCGTGTTTGTCCAATTTTAAGTGCATTTTAAGTGCTTTTTTTTGTCAAAATTTCACTCGATTTTCCATAATGTGTGTTTGTTCAGCACATGGGGTGTATTCCTAATGTGGGAAGTCTGTGAGGTCTCTGTTAATTCCTAAAAGTGACTGACATTGAGGGATCGTGATTGTCGTGGAATTTTGTTTGTTTTGGGGGTTTTTTTGCTTGAGTATTTAGACTCATCATGAGCAGATGTTTTAGATAAAATCAGGAAACGTTAATGCATAAAATTAGAAAATGCAAATGTCACAATCACAAAAAACTAGTGGTGTTTTCACTATTCGCTATACGACTCGAGCACACAGAACCAGCTTCTTTCTTTTTTTATTCTCGTGTTAAAAATGTAGAAACACTACTAATAACATTAATATGTCTCATTGACGGGGCCAAAAAACTGCTGACATCTTTCTGTGACTCACTTGAGAAGCAGATACGCTCAAATGCCTTATTCAGTGTAATGAACATGAGCTGGGATGTTTTTTTCCCACAACGTATTTTGTAGAATGCCAAGGTAAAAGACTGCATTTGTGTGAACAGGGTGACATTTTTTTTCAGAAAAACAAGATCCTTTTGATTATTGTTTTCAGTTTTGAAAATTAACTTGAAATGAAGTCCACAACTGTGTCTACATTCAAAAACAAACTCACAACCTTCTTCATCCTCACAGGCTTACACATAATAACTGTGTGTGTGTGTTAATTTGTATTTTATGTCTTCGTAAACTCTGTTTTGTTGTATTTATTGCCTTAAGGCACAGCAGACCTATATAGTTTTTTATTTATCATTCATGTTAATTGAGTTTACATGTTTTGAATTGTGCTGTATGAATAAAATTGCCATCTAAGAAAAGTTCCAGTACCCACCTACGTATTTACTGTTGTCTTTTTAACATAAAGTCCAACAATCAAAACACACACACACACACACGCACGCACGCACACACACACACATATATTTTTTTTCCCCTTGATATTAACAAACACTCATTAAACCTATCTTTCCGCAAAGACTAAGTAGTATAACCTTTTGGAATGGAAGACTGATTGTATTAGTTGTGCTTTTAGCTGCATCCGTTTTAGGTAAAATACAAAAAAAGAAAAAAGGCAACTTAGTGTGTATCACAATATGACTTGGAAAAAAATAGCCTAAAGCAATGGGTCACCCGGCAGAGCATTAACAGCAACCACTTTATAACCACTTAGTTGTGGTTTTTATACCACTGTAAACTGGCATCTTTGGGATTTGGAAAGTCGGTAAAAAAACAAACCTGAAGCATTTAAAGATGTCAAAAATAATCATTTACTAAGAAAATAAGAGCAAATTTGAGAACGATAAAAAATAACTGTTAGCTGCAGCCCTAAAACACAAATTAAGCCCTAAAATTTCTGATTGATTAAAAAAAAAAATACTCTAAACTGTATCAGGCCAAACTCCTTACCCATAAAAGCTCATTTTATTATTTCAATTACAACTGGCAATAATTACAATAATTAATGTAAGCAACCTCAAACTGTCAAACAATTACACTGATATTTAATATTACTGATATACTGACCTACTTTCCGCTGTGCACTCACATAATACAAATCAAGCACCGCATGGAATAGTAAATACCCTTTAAGGACGTCTGTTATATAACTGAAAATCAGTGAAGACATGAAACTGTGCTGATATGAAAAATATTAATTCTACATTAAGACTGTAGTACCAAAGTGTATAATTACAGGAGTAAAGTCTCTGGCTGTGTGAGATTCGGGGGAGGCGGAAAGTGACTCCACATTCTTCTCTACAGGTTTTTCCATGATGTTAAAGGAAGTTTATATCCGGTGACAGGGGGAAACCATAGCAGGAATTTGATTTAATTCATAAAACCACTGCAACACGGGGTGCAGCAACAGTAGTCCTGTAAAATTGCCTCACACACCTTGGCCATTACACCACTGTGCGGAGTAATCGTCAGACCTAATGAGTCCCGCGAGAGGGCTGCCAATGCTATTACGGACCCACCACCATGTTTAACAGTTGACAGCAGACACATGGTTTTCTCTACAGGTAAACTCATTAGATTTCAAGAAAAACATTTAACACCATTTTATTTTGCCTGTGTTTCGGTGCCAGGAAGCTAAGTGCATGTTTATGACTTGGCCTTGGATAAAAGCGCTTTAAAAAAAAAAAAAAAAAAAAAAGACANCATCACGCTCGTTAATACCTGTTTGTAATGGCAAAGATCTGCAGCTGAGGATGTTTGACTGTGCCTGTTCAAATATATGATTCCGATCATGTTGTGCGACACATGAACTCAAGGTCACAGTTTTAATGCGTTTGCCAGTTATCCTAGCAGATATCTGCGCATTTGTGCTTTTCGACCTTTGATTCACATGCGCTGTTCATCCTTTCGCGATGACTGACAGGAGCTTGCTGTCAGTCAGTACCACTTTTCTTTTTCTTTTTTGTTTTTGTCCACAGCACTTCTTATTAAAAGTTTGCTTGCTCTTTTTTAGCTCGACTTGAGGATTAGGTCCCGCTGAGGAAGCTGTAAACAAAACACTGACATATGATGACCAAGTGTTTTTATTCAATCTGTTAGCAAACAACTGCCTAATTACACATCCAGCAGTTAGAGCCTGGCATTATCATTCATTTGGAGTCGCATTTCTGGCCAATACACCCCTCTCTTTTAGCTCTGCCGGGGTCTCCAAAACTCCCAAGGGAAATATCTGGCTCTGAAGCTGCTAAATGCTCCATTATTGGCTAGTTGCTAAATTTGTCTGTCTGTGGTTTGTTGATGGGCAGGTAGTGTGAGCAGGGTTTCTAAAGCTTTTTCTTTTTTCTTTTTCTTTTTTTTTGCTGAAAAACAACTGCCTGCTGCTGCTGTAAATGACACTATGAGAGCATGGAGAGTGGACCAAAAAACCAAAGTGGACCAAAGTTGCAGGCTGTGAAACGAAGACTATAATCTAAAAGATGCTCAACAGTCTGCAAATTGAAGGGATTTCTGAGCAGAAGAGACCACTTTTATACTTCATGCAGTCATTTGAACCACTGTGATATGAAATTTTTGATTATTAGATTACTTTAGCCATTGTTGTTCTCACGTTCAGAACAGTTCACCATCATTTGGCTTCTTTTTTCAAACTGAAAAGAAAAAGGGTTGTATTTTTTTTTCTTTTTCAAATATCAGCAGAAACACTGAAAAAGCTACACAACCATAACAATTATGAACAATACCTGGCACAGTGTTGAACTTAGACTGTGGCTTTTCCATTAATTTTCTTTTCTGTGCCCAGTACCTGCTAATTCAAGTAATGACTGCTCAGACCTACTACTTTCATGTTTAAATGTGCTGCTTAGTCTCTTTTGAAGCTGACTCATTACTGTATATTCAGCTAAGCACCATTCATCAGAGAAGCAACTGAAATTTAGTTAGACTTTAATTGAAAAAAGAGCAAAAGAGAAAACTGGGTATGATTGATGGCATGTTAGTTGTGGCAGCTAATGTGAGGGAGTGAGAGTGTTTGAGAGAAGCCAGGAAATATGATTAAGTTCACAGATACCCTGCATTTCCCAAAGGGACAGTTTGGAACTGAATAGTTTTCTGACTCAAGATTTGAATTTTAATCAAATTTGTTTTTGTAAAAATGATCACAAATTCAAATTCTAAATAATCCCAACTTGCTGCGGTCCGTTCAAGTCTAATAGCATTTATTAAAGGCTGATTCCTCTGAATGAAAGAACTGAATAGGAAAATCCTCCTGCAGAGATGCAGTATTTCACCCATGCTCAAGCTAATATCTTTTAGCCATATTGCCCACATCCACCACTTGGCTGTATTGAGCTGGAAATGAGCCATGGACTTAATATGCACATACGTGCAGGCCTGGATGGTTTTTGTGCTTGTTTTCTTTTCAAGTCCTTTTTTTTATGATTATTATTTTCTCAGTATTGGTTTCTATTAATTTGTCCACCCCCTCTGTCTGTTCCTTTGGAAACCAAGTCACCGGCATCAATCTACAGCATTTCCAGTGGGAAATGGAAACTGGTTGGACTTGTTTTTCTCGTTTTCTTTGTACATAATTGCTTTCTTGTGCTGTTCCTGTCTTCGCTGAGACAGTCTCGGGGTTATTATTCAAGAGCGACTATCACTGATTGAGCCGTAAACTACTTTAAATTTTCACTGCAAAAGACGGACCACTGCAGGTTGACGAACGGAAGCAACATGACCTCAGAATAGACAAAAAAAAATGACACATACACAACCTCTAAACAACTGGGTGCATTTCAAATCTCAGAATAAGACATTAGACAGACTTCTTGCCTTAAATGCACCAAACCTGTGACAATTTGACAAACGACAGACCGTTTTTAGGGCTAAATGTAAGATTTTTGTGCCTGCAAATTGAAGATGTTAAAATTAAATCTGAAAATGAGGCTTAAAACACTACACTGCTGATCTTCTGCATGCTAGATTATACGCTTTACCAGTATTTCCACCAGTTTGTCCTGCTCGCTCCATTGTAATGCAAACACGAGGGCCATACGAGAGGAGAGAGAATTAATTGGGACAATGATGAAAGTGCGAGCTGTAAGAATCAGGACAGCTGTCAGGTTGTGCGGGTGTGCAATTGATGATTTTTACTAAAATGCGGCGCCGTTTTCAATGGGCACAGACTCAGACATGCGCTCTGTGTGGAGCAGGTTACACAGTTTGCCATTCAGCAGCTCCAGACCTCACTTTCACTAAAGAAAACAAATTAAGACTCAAGGCTGCGTAGAACATTCATGAAGAACATTCATAAATACTGTTTTCACTGCCTTGGACCAAATACATCCCAAAACCTTGAGGGTTTCTAACCACATTTATCCATTTTGAAACTGTGAGAGGACATGTGTACTTCACTTTCGGTAACCATCAGTTAAAACCACAGCAGATCGGTTAGGGAACTAATGATTATCTCTGTTAGATATTCATCTGTTGTCCAATCTATATTATTCGTTCATCCCTCCATATGAATTATTGTGTGATTTATCCAATCAACAGTCCAAAGCCTAAACATATCAAATTATCTTTAATAACAAGAAAAGCCAAAAAGCCAACCAGAAACCAAAGAATGCACTGTGTTTGTATTTGTCTGGAACACTCAATTAATTATTAGATTTCATTTAATTTATCAATCAGTTAATCAGCTCATTCCTGCTGACTTACCAAGGTTCCACCTTTATTTGTCCAGTCACAGTCCGAAAACATTTTTAGTTCTTAACATCACATCCTGTGTTGACACATGTACTAAACTTGAAGCATGTGTTTCTACAAAATGGGGGGAGGGGGAG
>JASGAU010410608.1:0-24089 GCA_030220045.1 Australoheros facetus | reverse complement strand
CATCAGATCAGTGGCTTATCATGTATTAAACTGCATGTTCTGTTATGTTATTAATGTAAAAGTAGCATTAGGGGAAGGCCTGGCAGTTGCAAAGGGTCTGACTGACATTGGAGGAGTTCCACACACACTGACAGATATTATCCAGTTCCTCTGAAGGCTCTGCCACACAGAAAGCATCATAAAACACTGTCAAACACCTGCTGGTCTCAGTGGCTGCAGGGATGCACACACACACACACACACACACACACACACACACACACACACACACACACACACACACACACACACATACACATACACATACACACACACACACACACACCTATGCTTTCACATGTATGATTAACAGCAGGGCTCTCTGAGGTGAGTTGGGTCAGTAATCCTGGTTTTCACAGCTTGTGCCCATGGTAACTAATGCTGTCAAATGGCATTAGTTACCATAGTGATTTGGGGTCACTGATGCTAAACATCTGTCAACCCCTAATTTTCATATACACAAGAACAGGGTGTAAGTCCCATGTGTATGAATAATACTTGCAATTTTTCATCAGGTGCCATTTAATAGTTTGCATGTTCTCCCTCTTTAATTGTGGGTTTCCTCTGGAAACTCCAGTTTCCTCTTTCAGTCCAAAGACATCCATATTAGGTCAATTGGGGATTCTCAATTGGCTGTAAGGCGTGAATGTCTTTCTCTCAGTGCTGACTCTGGTACCCTCTCAGGGGTGTACCCTGCTCATCGTACACTGTTACCTTGGATAGACACATGTTTTTTGTGCACGCACACACACTTATATATCAGCTCCCTGATCTGTGTGTCTCTGGTTGTGCGGGTTGTATTAAACTGTAGCATGAGAAAGACAGAGCACTGTTCCCTCCTTTATCATACAGTCTCACAGAGAGTGAGAGAGAGCGCTGTCTTCTGGATTGGAAATTCTATAAAGACATCACAGATGAATGTCTCAAAATGGATTTGGTAAGATAAAATGTATGCATTTTGTTATGGCTTAAAGCCAGAGGCATGACCAATTTAAGGGGTGTGTCGACACAGGCGTCTGTAGCCTACAGATTTCTGCTAGGCCTCACCCCTACTAATGGGTGAAAGAGCATGTTGTATAAAGCGCTTTGAGTGCTCAAGTAGAGTAGAATAGCACTATATAAGAACCAGTCTATTTACCATTTAGAAGCAGTCTGCATGCCTTGATACTTGGTTTTATTCACCTGTGGCCACGGAAGTGATTGGAATACTAATTCAGTGATTTGGATGGGTGAGGGACTACGTTTGGCAATAAAGTTCATGTATGGAGTGGTTTTGCGTAAAAAGTCTTCAAAAGATTTAAAGGAAAACTCAGATTTTAGGACTTACAGGAACAATTTGGAAATATTACATATGTAAGTACTGCAGGATGATTCTTTGCACTCATTTTTTAAAAAAAATCACAGAAAATACAAAATAAACCATGATGCTTCTTCATTCTGCTGCTGTCTTCTTTATACTGGAGGAAAACTTCCTCACAAAAGAGTGAGTAAACAGTGACAGAAACAGATCTCCTGTGTAAACACTGAAATTACCTTTGATGGCAGTCACAGAATCAAGGATTTGTCTCTTTGCTCATACCAACAAATGTTCCAGTTTTCTCTTAAGCTCTTCTTTCTCTTCAGCTGTTACAGCTCACTGAGGGGTTTACATTTGTGGATCTGAATACAAATGTTACAGTGTCTCTTCCAGATGTGCGATCACCAGACCTGGATTAAGGACAGAGAACATTTATTCCATCCTTTATCCTGCAGTCATGCCTGTCAGTCTGGCTGTGCTGAGGTCCAGCAACAATGTCTCAGGCAGGTTTGGTGACTCTCATTTTCTCTCCAGGGGTTTCAATTGTTTTGACAGGAATGATAAATGATGATGCTCTATCTGTCTGACTCAAACTGCAGCAAACAAACTTCCTTGCACAGAACAAGTAAAAGTTACATGTCGCTCAGCTATACTGACTGCACTGGTCCTTTTCCTCAGGCTGCCTGGTATCACAGCATAGCTACTTTAATCTGTCCCAACTTGCCACACCCTTTATTTCCTACTGTAAATACGGCTAAGTGTCAGAAATGAATAACATATAGGGATGTTATTCACTTATTTAAAATATAGAGCACCACTTTGAACACAGTTTTCTTACACAAAGGAATGTCATTAACCCAGTAACCCACGGCACCTATGATGTCACAGCCAGAGAAACTGGTCATTTTAACTGGTGTGAGAGAAAATGACTAACATTAATGGGCAACTGCAGAATGCAGCATACAAATAGAGGTCTGTAATAATAGCTTCAGTTTTGCCCTGTAGGTAGCAGGTTCCTGTGTACAATATTTAGAAGAAAACAAACAATGTGGGGAAAATAAACTGGAACTATGTAATTGAACAAAACTGGCAGCTTATTTATTTTTGTTTGTTTGGTACAACAAAAAAGTGATCTTTATACTCTCAACACTATTTATTAAGAGTCCACACAAACACTATTAACAAGTGAAAATTTTACAATAACTCCAGTGTCACCCGAACACAACAGTTGCTTGCCTGATAGGACATCTAGTTTTTCGTTGACTGATGAGCAGCATACAGAGCAACTTTAATCTAATGCTGGATTTTTAGTTAAAATTATAAAATGCAAATAGGATTTGGAATGATGTTTTCTTATTTATGGACTACAAACTTAGAGATCCCAGCTTCACTTCCCAGTCCTGCTGATTTGTGCCCTATTTTTTTTTTTTTACTAACACTACACGTTTCTCCAAATTTTTACAAGCATTTGAAGTCGGAAGTTGTTCATAATCTGTTGTTTGGTCACTGCCAAGCTTCACTGTTCACACTGAAGTTTCATCTTTGTTCTTGTCAACCTGACAAATCACTCAGCCGATTTCAGACCAGCGTTGCTCCGGCGAGACACGAGTCATTTCAGTAACAAATTGGCCTGATTGCTTTCCAGATTGCTGCTGAAGTGACACTCAGTCATGTTGCATCTGGGGTGACAGTTTGAGCATTTTAATACAGCCACCTGAGCTTTAGAAAACTTCCTACTCACATTCATCAACAGTCTCCTCCTCTTTTTCTGTTACTGCATCCGTCAAAATCCCATCCCACTCCTCGGATGCTCTTTTTTCCCAGGTGTTTGGTCTCCTGTTGATGCTTCTTCATTAGAGACATCTGAGAAATGTGCAAACAGATCTTCATCAGAGGATCTACAAGCTGAATTAAGGTTCATGGAATGATGCTAAATAGTCACAAAAATGCAACCTATTTATTTATGTGCAGGGATACCAGTTGCACCTTTTTTTTTTTATCTTTATAGACAGGACAACTTCTAAACTAATACAGTATATTTGAAGTTTCCCTGCACCACATTTTTTGAAGAGGTCTGTGTAGTTGTTTTGGTGTGGTTCTCGAACTGGCATCTCCAGTTTCAGGGACAAAATGAGCTACACCACCAGCAATAACTGTTAAAATGCAATCAATAGATTGCATTTTTTAAGCATTTAACAAACTTCCATGATTTAAAATTTACCAAATTATTTGCTTTTAGCATGTCAACTTTGAAATGTCAAACACCATTTGTCAGCCTTGCTGTCATATACATTGTATTATGTCTTGGTTATTAGCCTATAAAGAAAATCTGAAAATGCATAGCCATAATGCTGAAGAATAATTACTGACTGACAAACCCATAAACAAATAATCTGGCCGCAAGTTTTATTTTAAAAACTGTACAGCTTAGACTAACAAACTCAACCAGTGAAGAGATTTCAGGTTTTAACCATTCTCTCTTAACATTTTGGTTACTAATTTGCAAAAGCAAATTTTTGAAAGAATCCTAATGGGAATTTAGAGGGTAAGTTAGCAGTTAGGTCCTGTTAATCAAATGCACCTAATTAACTGATCATCACTAAGTATGACCTCCTCTGTAAAAGTAAATGTTTTGGCAATTCACTGTTCTGGACCATTCAGGTGTGTGTTAACACCATGCCACAATCTTTCCATGAGTGGAGGCCCCAGCAAATTCACCCCAAGGTCAAAATGTGCAATGCCCAGATAAATTGCAAAAAATTAAGAGCCACATTATATTGTCAAATGTATTTGCTCATCTGCCTTCTCACGCATATGAATTTCCATGACACTCCATTCTTAATCCATGGGGTTTAATATGATCTCAGGCGACCCTTTGCAGTTATAACAGCTTCAGCTCTTCTGGGAAGGCTTTCCACAAGGTTTAGGAGTGTTTATGGGAATTTTTGACCATTCTTCCAGAAGCACTTTTGTGAGATCAGACATTAGCTGATAGCGTAACACTCCAACCTCTCACTCAAATACACTCAGTTTTGACCTCAAAAACAAATGCTATTGGTGAAGCTTTAAAAATGCCAACGTTAGCAGTTTGAAGCCTCAGTGTAGCCACCATGGCTTCACTCAGAAACCAGTGGGCTGCACTGCCACTATATTGCCACTACATTGCCAAAAGTATTTGCTCATCTGCCTTCACACACTTATGAACTTGAGTGAGATCCCATTCTTGTCTGGGTTGTAGGGTAAAATCTTCATTAAATCTTACACTGAATGTTAACATTTACCTCAAATTTCCCATTTTAGGCACACCTGACATTCTATCAATTCCTCATGTAATAAAATGAAAATCATCATCATCTCAGTACAAGTGTGCTATTTGACTGCCTACAGCAACTGTCAGCCCAGTGTTAACTATGCTTCAGCTGAATAAAACTTAGTAGTGCCATTTTTCCCTCCTTACAATAGGATATTGAATCATGAATGCAAATAATAATAACAATGCAATCTACACCTTCAGAAAATTGCAAGTCAAAAGCTTTTACTAAGATAAGCAATCATCAAGCAAGAGCAACACTACACAAAACAAACCAGCTAATGTTACTTACTAGTCTGACAGCCAGAAGGCCGGTCCAGAATCTTGTAATCATTTACTCTTGTCCAGCCCCAACAGCTGTTGCTCCCAGTCATAGTTTCTGTATCAAATGTACAAACATTGTACTCCATTATTCAAGGACTTTGAGTTTCATAAAGAATGTATTTGAGTGTGTAATTAGCTGCTTCTCTGTATGCTTGTCTGACTCTAACAGCTTTGTGTTTGCTGTCAGCAGAACTGGTGACTAATTAATCATTAGCCTCCTGGATGAGGTCTCTCATCTGTGTTGCTTAGGAAACTATAGAACATCTCATTACTGGAAATGATCATTTATTACATTAATGTGTTGTTGTGAAGACAACCTAAACTCTACTTGTAGCAATGTTGGTTGGCCAGTTCTCTCCTTTTTATGCCCAAAATGAAACACGTAAAAGGCTAATGAATCGAGTGTCATGAATTCTTATTTATGATCACTGGAGGAAAAAAAAATCTTCTGTTTGGCAGTTCCCTGGCTTTTACTGTAGCAACGGGCATAAAGGTGAACACTGATAAAACATCTTCATGGTTTATGACCAAAAACCTTTCAAAACTAATGACATAAAATTATTCTTTTAGGGCTAATTGGCATGCTAACATGGTACAGTAAACAGCAGTGAACTGTATAAATGCTATGCTTGCTAAACATCAGCATATTAACATTATTATACATTAAATGATGTTTTATGTGTAGCCATAGACAAGTTTTGTTTCATACACTTTGCTGCTTGAATCTTTATCTAGATTTTTTTCCACATCTTTCTGTGATGTAGTGAAGAGCAATCAAAGGCATTTCATAAGATTTTTTTTGGTAAATAAATAGAATTTAGACTCTGCAGTGGTGCTAAAAAAAGCCCTGTGCAGATGTTTAGGCGTATAGAGCCACTAGCATTGCGACAAACCTTTTTTGCCCAATGCTTGAAGTCAGTTTTCAGCTAAAGTATTTAAAACTTTTTATGCCAAAAACTTTTCAAAAATGTCTCAGACTGTTGGTTTTTCTGCAGTTCCACCTTAGTCTAATACATGTGAATATTGGGCAAATTAGTTAGTCTGTGCTGTCTGTTCTTGTGTCAAAGCTGCTGTGTGCTAGCATCTCAGAAGCTATTTGGGCAGTAAGAGCCGATTCCACAATCTTATCTCATTAGTTATCTGAATAATAATTTCAGTTAACAAAGCCTTTATTTTAATTAAAGTTGAAGAATTTCAGTCAACAAAGCCTTTATTTTAATTAAAGTTGAATACTAAACTCAATTTACTGTTTAATCTACCGTATGTTCGCACATCCTAAGAAATAGGGACAGAGGCTCATCCCTTTAGCTGGAATTTAGAATACAGCTACTGAAAAAAAGTCATTTGAGGTGGTTGATTAATAAATTGTTTTAATAAATTTCCATTTCTGTGATATTCTTGCATTTTGGTTTCTGTGTTAAGTTTATTCTATCCTCCTCAGTGTTCTTCTGTATCATGGTTAGTGTGAATTTTCTTGTCTAGTGTTCAGGTGTCTTTTTGTTGTTTGCTGTTGTAGTCTGATAGTTGAAGTTCTCTTTGGTTTTTGCTTCCTGTCAGTCTGATTGTCTGCACCCATGTATGCCTAATCTACAATCAGTCCCCAGTTTATATGTACTGCCTGTCACCTTAGTCTTTGTTAAAGTGTCCATGTATTCATATTTCCTGGTTTGAAATGAAGGCACTGTTCTTCATTTACCTGTTTCTATGGTGAATCATGGTGAATCATCGGAGCTAAATTTTTTCCATTACCCAAATATGTGTTTTACTCAGGCTGAGCATAAAAACAAACTCTGATAAGCTTTTATGGAATTCTGTGCTTCCCTTCTCAGAGCTAATTAATTTAGGTTAGAAAAATCTTGTAACTTAAATCACTGCCACCCCTCCTGCTTCCTAAAATGGATTTTAATGTTCTTCAAATAAGACTGTTTGCTCTCAGCATCCAATATTACCAGAGCTAGGGTCAAAAAGTCCAAAAATGATGTGGAAAACATCCTGAGGTCAAGGAAGGATATGAAGGAGAATGTTGACTATACTTGAACCAGGTTATTCAGTAACATGATAAGAAAAAACTATCCATCCATCATTTATTTTCTTAATTGCTGAAACAAATAATTGTTATCTTGGTTATGCCATTGGACTCTTTAAAATAAAAAAGCATATTTGGAATCCCTGAGATGGGTTGGCTTTTCTGTCCCATTCAAACACTTTATTATGACTAGAGGCTGAATGCTCTCCAAACAAGGCTGGTGTTTATGGTACAGCAGCAACATAACACTGCACCCACTTTCAGTCCTGTGAGACAAAACAGATAATTATCACAAAAAAAATCTTTCTGACTGATGCTGTTGTTATTCTGGCTTTTTTTTTCTTTTTTTAAACATCTGTTATAAACAAGCAGTATAGCAGCATATAATCTTAATTATGGGAACTTTCTATGTGAAATGATAAGTGTTTCAGATAAGATCTGAAACATTCAGTGTTATGTATTCAGGATGTGTTGAGGAATGCACACTGATTCTGTTCTGTTGTTTACAGCAAGTCAGTAAAACTTCATGTTAAATGCCGTCATGAATTTATTATGACTTAAGCTGAGTGTTTATACTGTTTGTGTGTGGTTGGTACTTATATAAATGTCACATTTAATCACTTATGTTGCTGAATTAATTAGATTTGTTGTGCACTGTTGTTTCTGTGTAAGGCTGTTTACTGACCCTGCGGGGCCCAGCATTAATGACCCGGCTCTCCATCATCAGCCAACATACTCAGAGCATAATTTGTTCACATTATAATCAGCAGAAAACACTGTCTTTTCTGTGGCCAGCTTACAGTCAGAGCTCTTTGCTGACCCCAGTACTTTTCTGTGCTGAGCGTGGCGAGACAAGATGCTGCACAGAGCCTTGATTAAATATATATATCTTGAAATGTGACAATATAACTTAAAACCTGCATGCCACCCAGTAGATGCTGTTGTCTAACTGCTCAAACTGGCAACCAGAGGACTGTACTACAAAGCAGGATTTCATATTATCTAGCTAACTTAAGGGTTAACACTAGATTTTATGTACTACAAAGCTAGATCACTTCTTACGGGGGTATGTCGCATGGAATCATATGTTATGAACTTAACCTGCTCCAGAACAGGTTATGTTCCAGATTAGAGATAAACAGATTTGAAATCACTGACTACTGACTAATCAGTTCTCTGGAAAATAGTGTCACTAAAAGGGAGTTTTTCCTTCCAACTGTCGCCAACTGCTTACTCATAGGGGGCCGTTTGACTGTTGGGGTTTTCTCTGTATTATTGGAGGCTCTTTACATTACAATTTGAAGCGACTGTTTGTTGTGATTTGGCGCTATATAAATATAACTGAATTGAATAGGCACAACTTTCTTACTTGTTTTCCCCTGTTGACCGCAAACAATTTTGCAACAGTTTTATTTTTCCATAAGCATTAATATATGATGCTAAAACAACATATCTATTCTTACTTGCTGACCTTATATCAAATTTGCACATAGACCAAGCATATGTTTGAATTCTGTTCATACATTATTCTTTACTTACTCTCAGAGTGCTAAATGTCATTGAGGTTTCAGCTGAAAGAATTAAAACTGTATTACAATTTAGAAGATCTTCATTTAGCCTGGAAAAAGAGTTTGTCGCTCTATCAAAAAGCCCTCCATAGAGCTAGGACATCCTACTATTCATCACTCATTAAAGAAAATAAGAACAACCTCAGGTTCCTTTTGAGCATTGCAGCCAGGCGGGAAAAGAATCAGAGCTCTGTTGAGCCGAGTATTCCTTTAACCTTAGCTAGTAATGACTTCATGAATTTCTTCACAAATAACATTTTAACCATTAACGATAAAAAAAATATTCACATCCATTTCAAATACATATCATTATGTTCAGCTACTTTTAGTACTACTGATATTTATTTATTTTGTCCAAATATTCTTTCCCACCAATTGACCTTTTGGAGTTAACTTCAATAGGTACTTTCTCCAAACCATCAACATGTCTACAGTATTAGACCCCATTTCTACAAGACTGCTCAAAGAATTCCTACCATTTGTTTGATCTTAAGTATGATTAATTTATCTTTATTGACTACGTACCACAGGCTTTTAAGATGGTAGTAATTAATCCATTACTTAAAAAGCCATCACTTGACCCAGCTGTCTTAGCTAATTATAGAACGGTTTATTTGAAGAGTTTCAGTCAGGCTTCAGAATTCATCACAGTACAGAAACAGCATTAGTGAAGGTTAGAGATGATCTTCTTATGGCCTCTGACAGTGGACTCATCTCTGTGCATGTTCTGCTAGACCTCAGTGCAGCTTTCAAAACTGTTGACCATAACGTTTTATTAGAGCATGCCATAGGTATTAAAGGTACTGCAAAATACTGCAGGTAGAGTACTGACAGGGACTACAAAGAGAGAGCATATTTTTGCCATACTGGCTTCTCTCCGTTGGCTCCCTGTTAAATCCAGAATTGAATTAAAAATCCTTCTTATAAGGTCTTGAATAATCAGGCCCCATGTTATCCTAAACTCAGACTCAGCTTTATTGTTATTCAGACTATGAGACATAGTGTGACATAAAGACGTCATAGTACCATATCACCCCAACAGAGCGCTTCGCTCTCAGACTGCTGGCTTACTTGTGATTCCTAGGATACTTAAGAGTAGAATGGGAGGCAGAGCCTTCAGCTTTCAGGCCCCTCTTCTGTGGAACCTGCTTCCATTTTGGATTTGGGAAGACTATTTTTAAGATTAAGCTTAAAACTGACTTTTTTGATCAAGATTATAGTTAGGGCTGAATCAGGTGACCTTGAACCACACCTTAGATATGCTGCTATTAGCATAACTAATGATGCACCGAGTCTTTCCATATTCAATATTCGATACTTTTCACTTTGTTTATACACCCTTCTGCATTTAATCATCAGTTATTATTAATCTCTGGCTCTTTTCCACATCATGTCTTTTGTCCTGTCTCTCCCCCCTCAGCCCCAGCTGGTCACTGCAGATGACTGCCCCTCCCTGAGCCTGGTTCTGCTGGAGGTTTCTTCCTGTTAAAAGGGAATTTTTTTCTTCCCACTGTCGCCAAGTGCTTGCTCATAGGGTTTTTTTTTGACTGTTGGGTTTTCTCTGTTATTATTGTAGGGTCTTTACTTTACAACATAAAGTGCCTTCTGATGATTGTTTGTTGTGTGCTATATAAAAAAATTGAATTAAAAATTGAATTAATCTTTTAGCTGCTCCCTATAGGAGTTACCACAGCAACCATCTGCCTCCACTTCACCCTATCCCTAGCACACTCTTCTGTCACACTAGCACTCTGCATGTCCTCCTTCACTGCATCCATAAATCTTCTCTGAGGTCTTCCTCTTTTCCTCCTGCCTGGCAGCTCCAACTTCAACATCCTTTGTTCATATTCAAACCATCTCAAACTTGTCTCTCTAACTTTGTCTCCAACCCACTCAACCTAAGCTGTCCCTCTAATATATTGGTCACTCCCAATGAAAATCTCAACATCTTCAAATCAGCAACCTCCAGCTCCACCTTCTATATTTTTGACAGAGCCACCATCTCAATTCAATTCAATTCAATTCAATTCAATTCAATTCAATTCAATTCAATTCAATTCAATTCAATTCAATTCATAAAGTGCCAAATCACAACAGCTGCCTCAAGGTGCTCCCTGATTCACTAACTGTCCTCCATCTGTCTTCCTTTCTGCCTCATTTTCTACATTCATCAGCTTCTCAAAGTACTCCTTCCAGCTTTCTTCACTTGTCAGCACATTTCAATTTCTGTCTTTACTTACTCTAACCTGCTGCTCATCCTTTCCTGTTCCAACTGATACAAGTCCTTTTGGCACCTCTCTTTTTGTCATATCCTCATAAGACCTTATATTCTCCCATTACTCCTATTTTCATCATCTCTCTGACTATCCCACATGTTCTTTGTTAACCTCTTCCTTTCAATACTTTCCTCAACCTATTACTGTCACAACAATTTATTTTTCTTGTATGTAGTTACACAAAACCCCCCAGACTGACATTCCAGATTTTTTAAACTTTTGAATGTTGATAAATACATCCCACATTTAGAGTGTCCTCAAAATTCAGTGAAACATAAATTTCTCCAAGTATTGATGTTAGATTCAACTCATTGTCATTGTGCACCAAGGCACACAACAAAATGATCGCTCCAGATCACTCATCCAGAGACGAGCATCCGCAGTCATGTAGCCAGAGACCGGCGCTACCATTAGGCAATGCGGTTTAAGTGTTTTGCCCAAGGACACAACGCAGCGCAGGAACATGGGCTCGAACCGGCAACCCTCCAGCTGCAAGGCAAGCACCTACCCACTGCGCCACTGCCACTGCATTGATGTGATAATCATGATGAATGAATATAAATTCTACCTGTCCCGACCTCTAAGTTTAATTCAGCGTGTAGTATAAGAAGAATGTTCCATTCCCTACATGTTAATAATAACAGCAGAAATTACTCAATGCTTTTTGGCGAACTTGCATCATCTCCTGTATTTTAGAAATCATCCAGAGTTGTGTCCTGGTCTTTCAGTGTGATTCACTGAATTATTTTGCGGGAGGTTCATCTTTCTTCCTCTGAAAAGTTTGAAAATCATTTTGCTAGTCTGACAGAAACCATTTTTTTTTTTACTAAAATACGATACCAGTCAGAAGTCTGGAGACATGAGTGTTTCCAAACTTTTGACTGGTACTGTATCTATCTGGCTTACCTGGGAACAAAAAACATAACAAGATATTAATGTTGTCAGGAGAGCTACGCCCCATTTATCTGCTGTTATAATGTCAGTTCTCTGTACTGCTGTTCTTTGTTTTTTCCATCTCTTTTTTACATTCTGTCAAACTGGTGACATTAAAAGCATTCCGCATTACCCATTAGGAGTTTCTATTTGTAATGTGTCCATGGATCTACAGACAGCTACAAGTGCATTACTGTGAAATTAAAGCAAAAGATCATTCTCTGGTACGCTCTGAAAGGGTTTATGGACACATTATTTTTTCTCTCTTTTGATTTGCTCTCTGAAGACTATGTCCTGTAACTGAAATGTTTTATGATGTTTAATGCATGAGTGGGATTTAAACAGGATTTTACAGAAACTTTCTTTGAAACATTCTCATTCACATTCTCATGTTCAACAGTTAACAGTTTTTTTTTGATAATCTCCCCACCCCTCACCCAGACAATGGCCACAAAGTTTACAATGCCAGATAAAAATGCACAAAGATATGTGGACACTTTTGACCATAGGAAGTACGATAAAGTTCTGGAGCGCTGCCCACAAAATCAAAAACCATACCTAATTTAAATTTGGCCCATGTGACCTTCAAGGTCATCTGTGGAGCAAGTTCACCACAGACTTTGAATTTGTGCAGAGAGTATAAAAGCCCCTTTTGTTTCAAGGATCATCACTGGCAAAGACAGCTGGATCTCTGGCTCTAACCCAGAAATCAAATAGGTGACTTCACAATGCCCAAGCCAGATGGTCAGGAGTACAACAGGGAGCATATTTGTCATTTTAGCAAAATTCAGGGGTTGCGCAACATGAATTATCCTTCAAGGTCAGGCCATCAAAGCAAAATTCTGTAACATTCTGAGAGGTCTAACGGGAGATTTGACCACATCAGCACAGTGTTCATTCACCACCCATCCTGCTCACAATATGAAATTCAAGTTGAAGGGTTGCGCCCTGGCAGCATGGTGGAATGATGGTTAGCACTACTGTCTCACAGCTGGAATGACAACTAGAAAGCCTGAGTTTGATTCCACCTTGGCCCAGGCCCCCTTTCTGTGTAGATTTTGCATGTTCTGTGTTAGCCCTGTGACAGGCTGGCTACAGGGTCCCTCCCACACTTTCCTGCTCTGTGTGTCAGATGTTCTGTTACTCCTCTGCCTCCTTAGCAGTACTTGTAACAAATGTAGTCTGTTTGTAGCTTTTTAGGCCAGGCTTAGGGAATTGGATACTCGGCTTCGCATCCTGGAAAATCCTATAGCTAGCCAGGCCCCTGTAGTCAGTACGTGCCAAGGTACAAGGTAGCTTAGCCGTTGTTAGCTTCCCCCAGCAGATCCTGAGAAGCTGGGAAAGCAGGCCAGCTGGGGGACTGTGAGGAGGAAGTGTAGTCCTAAACAGAAGCTCCTGTTACACCACCAACCCATTCACAACTCTAACCATTTTTCCCCACTTGGTGACGCACCTGCCGAGGAACAATTGGCTGTTTCTTGACTTGGGCTGGGGTGGCCGGCCTCTGGTGGGGTTGGCTGCCCATTGCCTTTGGTTCTCTGGGGCTCTTGTCCTTTGGCCATGGGGGTTCTGACTGAGGCCACCCTCTTCCTTTAGCTGGCGTGGACACGCGGTTGTCATTGAGATGTGTAGCCTTGAGTCTTCAGCATTCGAGGGGGGCGGCAGATAACGCGAGTCTTCTTGGTCTTTTTCTGTCTGCCTCTGGTTTCTGGGGTCATGGTTGCGACTTCTCACCCTCATTATCAAATATGTTTCATGACACACACACACACACACACACACACACACACACACACACAGAGGGAATGCTGCAGGCACCGGAGGCTATGACAGAGGCTCTCAGGGAGGCTCTGGCAGAGGTGCTGAAGGCTTTGGCAGAGGCACTGAAGGCGCTGACAGAGGTGCTGAGGTTTCTGAAGAGTGACGAAAAAGAGCTGCAGCTTAAGGAACAGGAACAGATACAGGTGCAGGGAGCTCAGGCACTTCAGAAGCCTCATCCGGAGCTACAGTTTCTGAGGCAGACACAAGTGAATTGCACACAGTCTCAGGAACAGTAATATTCTCTATACTTGCAGTCTTAGAGCGTACCAGATCGGCAAAACAAAAAGCAGTCTGTAGCAGAACAGGCTGAGTTACATGAGAATCAGTCTCAACATGAATAGTCTCTGGAGGCTCCTACGCCATCACACAACTAATTTAAAATTTTAATTTACAGCATTAAAAACCATGTTAACAGCCTATTACAAAAAATGGTTTTAATCTATTTTTGGATAGTCCACCTTTAACCCAATAACACCGGGCAATCGCCGCTGATGCACCTGTGACCTGTGACCTGCCCTTACTTGCCATGAACAGTTGGTTAACACCAAGCGTATCACCGGTGAGACATCTGATCAAACAGACTTTGATTTACCGTAATTACACCACGTTTGTCCTGGTGGAAAAATTCAAACAATTTCTGAAAGTTGAGAAATTGTGCTTCACACCCAACATTGGGTTATTACGGTAAGTGTTGCCAGAAGTTCACAAACAGCAGTACATTTGAAGTACATTGTGTCCCCGACTACACATTTTGCATTATAGATTTAAAGGTGCTGGCTCAAAAACAGAGAACCTTTGTATCAGTTTTAGCCAGCCTGGAAACAGAAAAGCCCTGTTTAATTTCTGCTGGCTCAAAAACAGAAGAAACCTTCTTATACATCATGGTTGGTTTCAAAATAGTATCAGTCTTAATTTTGACCAAGTTAGAAGCAGTCTTTGTACTGGCTGGGCTTGAAATTAAATTCTCTATTACATTGGCTGACTCAGGAACCAGTGCCAGTATACACGGGCAAACTGAAGCTGTACGGGGCTCACAACAGTGCCAAGCTGTGGCCCTGCAGAGCTCGCTGTGGCAACAAGCTGGGGCTGCTGAACCCGCTGACAAAAGCTGCGTGATTGGCAGCACCAAATCCTCATCCCACTGATTTGATTTGATTTGCACCAAAAAGGTGGGTGGAGAGGAGCTGACTGGCGGCGACATGGAGAAAATCATCTCCTGCAGCAGAGATGTGGAGGACGAGGTGAGTGAAAGAGCCAGCTCCAGGTCCTGCATCTGCTCTCTCAGCTCTGCCAAGGCCCTTCCCACAGCTGAAGTTTCCAGAAGTTGATGTAGCTCTGGATTCCTTTTAGCTGGGGCATATGTGGCATGCAGAACAACTGATGACGTCTATCAGGAGACCGGGAGATGCCGTCTAAGATTCTGGGGTCAGCGGCCAAGTTTCAATTGCTTTGTTTCTCAGTTGATGCTCCAGAGAATGGCTTACTGTCTTTTGCAATTTTGTGGGAAATCACAAAGCTGGTCTTGACTGCGCCATCCCTGAATATGCAAAGCTTCGTCCAACTTGGTTTTGCAGCAAAGGCTCAGATGTTTGTTCTCAGCGATTCAAGTAATCCTTAAACTCTCCATAAACTAAGCACATGGCTTTACCTCTGGAATCAGTAAATAAATACTTAGAAGTCCAGGTGTTTTGTGAATGTGTTCCAGCACATTTACAGTGAGTCTGCATTTGATTGCACACAGATATGTACGTAAATAAAATCTGAAAAAAAAAATGCAGTCACTTTTGAAATAAAGGCAAAAAAGTTGTATTGTGATTTCCCACAAAATGACACAAAACAGTAGGCCATTCTCTGAGTGTTTAGTGGCTGAAATGGGACAAATTGAATGATGCATACTTATTTATGTTTTAATCCTAATTTTCCACTGAGCTCACGAGGACCTGTGAGAAACAACCAAAGGGCAGATGTGCCCCGGGGACCATATAATGCCCAGGTCTGTTATAGGACATATAGCTGAAGCATAAGTGCAAGGTGGCAGAATGGGCCTTACACAGAGCCATCTTGTACAGGGAGCTGGGGTGGCTCAGTGGATGAGGTAGGCACCGTGCCACATGAATGTAGTGCAGGTGGCCTTGCTTCACGTCCGGCCTCAGGTGCTTTCCTGTATGTCATCCCCCCTGACCACCATCCTCCTGTTTTTGTCTACTGTTAATTATCCAATAAAGGCAAAAATGCCAAAAAAAAATGGGTCTATGGTGGCAGCTAAGCCTACATGTGGATAAATTGGTCCACAAATACTGCAGTTTTGGCAATGAGGCCATGTTACCTCACTGAACAGAAGTATATCCTTTGGCCATTTAATAAATAAGAATATAATTTATGTTTCATAAAATTAAATGTTACCTGTAAAATAAAATTAAAATAAAATAAAGTAATCCAGTTCATTTTCCTTTGAGGAAAGGCCAGAATGTCTTTGCGCCAACAGTTTGCAGAAAAAAAATGCTAATAAGAATAAAATAAGACCTCAGAAGTGCAACTATGCACTGACATTTATCAGTCAATCTATCCACGAGCTCAAAAACACACCTGTACAAATACAAACCTGTCAGCTGAAAGCAACACGTTTACCCTCCTTTCTAGAGTGTAATCAGAGAAAAATGGAGAATCTATAATTCAGAGTGAATGTATCATGTTGAAAAAAAACAAACAAAACAACAGCAACCAGCCAACCAACCCCAAAAATAAATAAATAAAAATACTGAATTACAGCTCTTCATCACGCAGTACCTCCTGGATCCATCAAACATCATAAAATGATGATGCACTATATCCTGTATGCTGTCTAGAGGGGATTCAGTTCAGCTTTCAGCTAGAGGGCTTTCATCACTGCAGTGCCATCGTCTCTGCCAGGAATGCCTCTCTATTTCAATTTCAGCGACCATTTCAGAAATCTTTTCAGCCCTCAGACTCCAAGAGATTATTCTCTTAAAGGGGATCATCACTCAAATTAAAAATTAATGTTTCTCCTGTGCTGGATGGCAGTGCCTTGAATATTGATGAATATGAATTCTGTCCCTGGGCCAGGAACCAGATCAGACTCAGACCAGGACGGAGTTAAAAGTAAATTTGTCACTAAAATACATTTTAATAGTAACCTTTGACTTAACCTGCATGTATTTGTTTTTATTCTCATTTTTTTTACATTGGACGTGACATATTGAATAAACACAGTGAAGTTTTCAATTAACACCTTCAGTCTCCTTTATACCTCCTTTTTTTAAACTACTGAAACGAAAAAGTCAATTATTTTAATATCATATCCAAGTATGAGTACAAATTTTTATCACTGCTGTCTGTGTAATCATCTGATTAGCATGCTAAAATCATTTACAGTGGTCACAACAGTCGTCACTGTAAATCTTTTTCTTAGTTACTTGTCCTGCCGATTATCATTATGACTGACATCACCCACACCCTGGTGTATGTACTGAGTATATTATATATACACTTCAAAAGCTAGACCTTGCTAGGACCAGGATGGACACCCTTTGTCTTAATTCTTTGTGGCATAGATTCAATAAAGTGCTGGAAACATTCCTTAGAAGTTTTGGTCCATATTGACATGATAGCATCACGCAGTTGCTGCAGATTTGTTGACTGCACAGCAGTCAGCATTGTCAGACTGGGAACAGTTCTCAGAATTATGTAGACAGGGATAAAGGCAGTTACTGAGAGCCAGGCAAATATGGCAGCTGCTGAAGGTGGATAGTGACAAGTCTCTGAAGCATTACTTGTGAGGATGGATGCTGGTAGCATAGGGGGGGATGCAGGTGGGCAGGCAGGTTTCCAAAAGACTGGAGGTGAGTTTTGTGGAGAGTGGTCAGGCAGGCAGGTAGTTGGTGAAAGCTTGATTCCACTGTGGAAAGCAGATTCCTGCAAAAATGCAAGTTAGTGACTGGCTGTGCATTCGGAACACCCTACAGGAACATGGAAGGGACTGGCAAAAAATTTCTGGCATGTCACTGGGACCCACCCACGGTGGCATGGTGTTTAGCACTGCTGCCTCACAGCTAGAATAACATCTAGAAGGTCTGGTCCGAAGCCACTGGTGGCCCGGTTTGCATGTTCTCCCCATGTCTGTGTGGGTATCCTCCAGGTACTCTGGTTTTCTCCCACAGTCCAAGACATGCAGTTACAGGGATTAGGTTAATTGGTCACTTTAAATTGCCCATAGGTGTGAATAGTTGTCTGTCTCTCTCTGTGTTAGCCCTGTGACAGGCTGGTGACCTGTAGAGAGTGTATCCTGCCTCTTGCCCTATGTCAGCTGGGATAGGCTAAAGCCCCCTTCAGGTCCTCTGCGACCCAGAACAGGAAAAGCGGAAGAGAATGGATGATCACTGGGAAGTAGGCAAGGGGTGAGGATAGGATGCTGGAAAATGCAAACATAAAGACTATAGACTGAGTGAGCCAATTTGTGGTTGCGACGATCTGGAGAAGAGTTGCAGCCTCAGCTGGTCCTTAAATGCACAAAGTTTGATGAGGGAATACACTGCAGGTGCACGGCTGCTGAGCCTGAGATGAGATAGTTCTGCCTATAAGCAGAAACACAGATAAGCCTCCCTCTCCACCAGAGAATATAGAGAGAGAAGAAAAAGGAAGAAGGGGAAAAAACAAACTGCAGAGCCTGGTCAAACACTGAAAACCACATACCAAAAGTGTTCTATTGGACTGACATCTAGTGACAGTGGGGACCACCTGAGTACAGCCACCCATAAGTTGGATGGAGTGATAGAGAGTATCCCCGGGGGGGAGAGATTGATGACTGGGTAGACTTCAATCGATTTTGCAAAATGGATGGAAATGGCTGTGGTGAACATGTACTTTAAGAAGAGGGACGGACATAGGAATAAGAGTGGAAGGTGGACACAGGTGGACTACATGTAATGCAGAAAGTGCAATATGAAAGAGGTAGGAGACTGCAAGGTGGTTTAGGGAGAATGTAGCTTGGCAGCATAAGATGGTAGTCTGTAGGATGACTTTGGCCATCAAGGAGAGGAAGCGAATGAAGGCAGAAGTAAAGATTAACTGGTGGAATTTGAAGAAGTATGTTGCTCAGAGTTCAGGAAGAAGTTGAGACAGACTGTGGGTGTGTCATGATATGGGCTGGCTGTGTTGGTTGTTTGAAATGTTTAGTCTTTTCAGCTTTTACGATTCCTTGATAATTCCACCCACTTTCCTTAAAAGCGCCATTAGACAGCTTTACCTTCTTCCATTTGTTTTCTGCTCTCTTGAATTCTCGTCTGGCAGCACAAGTAACATCATTCAATCATGGCTCAGGTTTTGGTCTAAGACATATGGGTTTAAGTGGAGCAAGCTTTCAAATAAAACTGGCTTATGATCAGAGAAAACAGCTACAGGCAAACCGCCCATGTGAAGGAAATCAGAAGTCAGTCATGAAGTTCTTGCTGTATTTAGGAAGTGGATAAACAATTTTGCACAGTACTGGGTCAGATTGACACAGCTCAAAGAACACTGGAAAGAAAACATTCAACAGTTGTCTGCAGTTATACATTTCTTTAAAAACCACTGAGTCCTCCTTCTCTACCAGTTGTTCTATGAGAATTGAGATACATGCAACCAGGTGGTCCAAAGTTGGAGAAAGAGCTTAACTTACCAACTCTCAGCCAAGTCTCTGTTATGAATAGAAAGTCATGATTGTGGCAGGAGAATAATTAATTAAGAATAAATGACTTATTTGCAAATGTATTAGTGTTAATCAGATAAAACCTAGTAGGGGAGGAGGATTAGCTGTCTGGTGTGCCAGACCCAGTGGTCTGTGATTAATGCCACCCACCGCGGAGGCAAAGTGAGTGGCAGCAGGGAAAAACAAGACAGAGACAGAGCAATTCAATTCAATTCAATTTTATTTATACAGCACCAAATTACATCAAAAAGCCAGCTCAAGGTGCTTTATGTTGCAAGGTAAAGACCCTACAATAATAACGGAGCAGGAGTGAACTGATTCATATTCGGCCAGGCAAGCACGAGAAAGTTGGCTAGTGGGAGGGGTAAAGCCAGCTAGGCTTTCAGCTTAACTAGTTGGCCACTGCGTTTCCCATGGCAATGTTGTAACAAATAAAATAAATAAAAATAAAAACAGCAGTGCAATAATGTATGTGAAAAAATGCATGCCCAAATGTACAGTAAGGCCTCAGTCCACATTTCAGTATGGACACAGGATGTGTTTTTATCTATGCCCTCATTCAGATTCACTTTAGAATATTGTCAATGGGTTTGTGCAATGCTTAGCAGGTCATTTAACACATGTGGCATATTCTTATAGCTACATAGCTGAGCTGTTGTGATTAAATATATGACGTTGTTGGTGTATGTAGGACAGTGACATTCTCGTTTACTAGTGTTGGTACTGTAGACACCTTACAGCTTAGTGTTCGTGTGAGACACCTGAGACTGTGGTTGACTGCTGCTGGCCAGCTGAGGTGTGGGTGAGACAGGGAAGGGACTTGAACTCAGCCTGTCCCACTTATATTATCCCGACTCGCTTATTCAGGGAAGTTTGGGGCACCATCAGGCTTAATGGACAATCTATTATAAACAGTAGTCTTGTTTCTGGTGTTGTTCCCTTGTACTTTATGCAAGCAGTGGTGCAGCCTTTGATGAAAAAAGCAAATCTTGACACCTCAGTGCTTTCTAATTTTCGCCCAATCTCTAAGCTCCCATTTATTTCTAAGATTTTAGAGAAAGTGGTTCTTCTGCAGTTCCAACCTTCTTTAGATACGCATAAAATCCTTGAGGTGTTTCAGTCTCGTTTTAAGGCATTTCACAGCACAGAATCAGCTCTTTTAAGAGTTTTTAATAATGTTTTATTGGCTACAGACTCTGGGGATTCTGTTATTTTAATGCTTTTAGATCTCACAGCTGCCTTTGACACTGTTGACCACAGTATTCTCATTTCTCGCATTGAGCACTGTGTGGGGGTGAAAGGCATAGCTTTGAGGTGGTTTAAGTCATACCTGTCTGAGAGAAGTTTTAGAGTCAGTTTTGGAGGCTGAAGGAATATTTATGATATAACCTACATACATTTGCTTACATATAATATTCATTTCTTGAGAATATTGTCTTTGTCTGAAAAAACCAAACGCAGAAGCATAAATGTTCTGTGTCACTATGACTTGTTGTGTCCTGGCTGTATAATGATGAAGACCAAACAATGATAAAAAGGAGACACCGAGGTTACGTTGTTTTCGTAGTCTTCTGTTTTCCCCCATTCTGTTTTTGTAAATGACGTTTTCAAGACTGATATGTTGACTATATCAATCTGTAAGTTGCATGAAGAATTTTCTAGCACTTCATGTCATCTCTCAATACGAGGATGGCATGTGGTCTGACCCAGATCGATCTGTAAAACTGAAAATGGCTTTATTAAATTTGATATTTGACTCCTTATTCCTGTTTCTGTTTGTTTTGTTTTTCATTCCTGCTTTGATTAAAACGAACACGCAAGAAAGTTAAAAGGCTGAAATACACAGACACACACACAGACAGAAACCCACACACAGCCTTTAAAATATAATAATTTTAAGTAGATATTTCCTTCAAGGCTCAGCTTCTTCATCTGCCCCGCTTTTATGTGGACTTCCACAAGGTTCTGTTTTGGGGCCGATCCTTTTTTCTTTATATCTACTGCCCCTACTGTAGGATCGATTTTGAAAAAATATGGTATCTCCTTCCACTTCTACGCTGACGATTCCCAAATCTATCTGCCCCGAGAGGAAACGATGGCAGCTCTCTGAAAATATTAACTGAATGTCTTAATGATGTTAAAGCCTGGATGGCTTTAAATTTTTTACATTTTAACGACAGCAAGCCTGAGGTCATGATCCTTAGACCCAGTAGTTCGAGCAGTACTGTGAAACTGGACCTGGGCCCACTTGATCCTTATGTGAGGCCCATGGTAAATAACCTTGGTGTGAAAATAGACTGTGATCTAAAGCTGGAGAAACAGATAAACTCTGTGGTGAGATCAGGCTTTAACCAACTCAGGCTCCTTTCTAAGGTCAAGCCCTTCTTATCTTTTAGTAATTTTGATAGAGTTATACACGGTTTTATTTCTACTAGCGTTGACTACTGTAACGCCCTGTACGTTGGTATAAATCAGTCCTCTCTTTCACGCCTTCAGTTGGTCCAGAATGCAGCCGCTCACTTCCTTACTAGAACTCCTAAAACTGAGCACATCTCCCCTGTGCTGGCCTCCCTTCACTGGCTTCCGGTACATTTTAGAATTGATTTTAAGATCTTATTGTCTGTTTTTAAATCTCTAAATGGACTGGCCCCATCATACCTCACCAAACTCCTAACCCCTGACCTCTAGGTCAGTGAGATCTGCAGAACAGCTACTTCTCAGTGTTCCTAAAACTAGGCTTAAGAACAGGGGGGACAGAGCTTTCTCAGCCATAGCCCCTAAACTATGGAACGCGTTGCCCCTTTATGTTAGGTCAGCTTCTACTCTGCATGCTTTTAAAGTGCGTCTTAAAACTTATTTTTATTCCTTGGCCTTTAAATCAGAGTGAGAGCTATCTCTCTGAGCTGTTGTATTGTTTTTTATATTTTAGATGTGTGTGTGTTTGGTGTATTTATTTTATTTTTCCTATGTACAGCACTTTGGTTAACTCTGTTATTTTAAATGTGCTTTATAAATAAATTTGGATTTGGAATGGAAAAGCCTAGAAACACCACCAACAGCTGAGTTGACATTTTTAGCTCCTAACATGTTCCTTTGTGTCTGTAGGTGATATCATACACAGTGCCGTGTTGTGAAAGATTTTTCTTTAATGTTTTTAGCCCCGAAAATAAAGTTCATAAATAGTACATATCCTGGATGAGTAGCAGGAAGACGCATGCTCATCTGCACTCACATCACAATGAATTGAAGATGACATCAAATCTGGTTACAGTAAAATCATATCTCAAATAGTCACCAACTGTCGCATGATGTAACTTTAAAGAACAGGCTGCCATTTTTGCAAAAAGCTGTCAGTCTTTGAGATCCAGCGAGTGAAAGCATTCCTGTCTTGAGAGCTCCTGAAGCAGCTTGCTGACTGAAATTGTTCATGACTCAAGTTGAGGCACCATCTTGTTTTATCCTATTACAAGCTCCAGAACTGACTAAACAGGGCACACACTTGATTTAGAGAGAGAGAACTGTGAGGATGACTGCAATGTGGATTTGATCTGAGGACTCTACATTCAACAGATTTAACTCAACACACCAGTCAGCTGTCATTGCCAGGTATGGAGGGGAAAACAGTAGAAGAATATTCAGGATGAATGACGCCAACCATGTGGTACCAAGTGTTGTTAATAGAAAATGCAAATCAAACTTGCCATCATATTAAATATGGGCAAAGTTAGAAACTGTTTAGAGAATAAGATCCACACTCTTCTGGTGTCATGCAGTTATGCATTCTCATCATCAGAACTGCATTCTGAAGTGCTGTCACACTGACTCTCCATCATCTTCATCGCCAAGCACCTCAGGGGTTCTGCATGAGTCCGGGGAGTCCGGAAGATCCTGGAGTATCTGTCTCTGACACTCTTCGGCTGTATCTGTAGTTTAGCTTGTGGCTCAGTATGCACTGCAGACCTGAGTGGGGGCCTCTAAGATACAACACAGCACAACAGGTTGGTTAGTAATCTTTAATTACTTTTCACATGACATAACTACCACATAAAAGCATCTAGAGAAAGTCATCTTTCTGGCGCTTGAAGAACATAACTAAAATTGGACATTTTACATACCAGTAAGATTAAGAAAAACATTCCCTTTTTTATTTTCAGTTGGCCTGAGTATATCACAACTGGCAATCAACAAAAGACCATAAAATGACTGCAACATTTTCTAAATTCAGTGAGTCAGAAGAATATTTCCGCTTGTTTTAAAAGCTCTAAGGACAAGGCCTAAATACTTCAGGAATTATGCTAGCACATGCAGAACAAACCTCTCTCTGTTCCTACCTTCCTCCACAGAGACTTCTAGTGTTTCCTCATTTCTTTTAGGACTATCAGTTCCTTTTCTTTTCCTTATTGTAGCTATCACCTTATCATAGAACTTCTTTTTTGAGAGAACACAGGGCACTAAATGTTATTAAATGATCTTTGCTCATAGCTTATTTAAAACTAACATAAAGTACACCTCCAAAGAGCAACTTCCACAGGACAGGAGAACTGTCACTGAAGACACCGGCCCAACTCTGTCTGCTGCTTCTGCCATAGAATCATATTCTCAGCAGAGAAGAGCATCTTTTTTTCCTTTCTAATTAGTTCCCACAATGTCTTCAGCCATTTGCTGGTGTCTAAAGGAAAAATATACATACCATTAACAACACACACACACACACACACACACACACACACACACACACACACACACACACACACACACACACACACACACACACACACACACACACACACA
>JASGAU010410606.1:0-22637 GCA_030220045.1 Australoheros facetus | reverse complement strand
TGTGTGTGTGTGTGTGTGTGTGTGTGTGTGTGTGTGTGTGTGTGTGTGTGTGTGTGTGTGTGTGTGTGTGTGTGTGTGTGTGTGTGTGTGTGTGGTTTTCAGTGGGTGCATTGGTGGAGGTTGTTGTACTTGTGCCTTGGAGGGAAGGATCTCAGTAAATCAATGCAAACTAACCTCTGGGGCAGAAAAAAAATAAGCCTGTAAGTAAATAAAAGTAAAAGCATATTTACAGTCTGCTGCACAAGGCTTGGTCTCTATGGATAGTTTCCTCCTCTGTAACAACTACCTGGTTTCACCTTTTTGGATGTAGTTACAGACACAGGTGACGCGCTGCCTTCTAGGCCTCAGTTAATTCATATCATTGAACTGGACATCTCCGTTGTGTTCATGCTGTTGGTTCCTTTCGGAGCATTTTAATGTAATTATCTGACAAATTATCCAGTATTAGTGAGTGAAATTCTAATCCATCCATCCATCCATTTTCTTCCGCTTATCCGGGGCCGGGTCGCGGGGGCAGGAGCCTAAGCAGAGAAGCCCAGGCTTCCCTTTCCCTAGCCACCTCCTCTAGCTCATCCGGGGGGAAATTCTAATATTTTAATATTTTGCCACTTCGTACAAATTAGCAGGTACACGTGTCTGTGTGTTGAACCCAGTTTATTAATGCAGCTTCATTATTTATATATTCAACACAAAGACCCTACAATATTAGAGTCACAGGGCAGGAGGTCTCACTGATGTTTCACTGATATGAATCATAGGCTATTGTCTTCATATTTAACAGATCTCAGTCCAGTTAAACCTATATGGGAGGTTTTTGACTGGTAGTGCTCTTCATCAACAAGTGAATATCTTTTGGAAGAACGGTATTCCGACACTAAGACACTTAATAAGGTAGCTGATACATTTTCCCTAAATTGTCAGCTGTCAGTGTTTAAAGCACATCTCTGTGAAAAGCATCTCTCTCCTGTTTGAAATTCTCACTGGAGACTTACATGCTTCTTGTATCACTGTGAGGTATGTGTAGGTGCAGTTTGTCATTCTTAATGTGAATAAAACCTGTCACAGACAGTGGATGCACTGCAATAACACAAAGATATCAAAGACATTTTCTCTCCTTTAAAACAACAACAACAACAACAAAAATCATGTGGAGGTACAAATACTAAACAGAGAAACATCTGTTGTCTTAGAAGTTTATGAAGCAGGTTAGACAGGCAGACAGCAAGAACAAAAGAAGCATTCTTGGTCCTAAAAAAAGCAGCAGCAGTGTAAATGCTGATGGAAAACAAGGAACTGGAACAATGTTTCTGCTACAGTGCTGACGATCATTAAAAGAAAGCTTTTCAATATATTTTTGAGAGTAATGCATTCTTTTGTTCTCTGGAAAAAGTGCTAACCCTGAGTTTTACCATCAGTTTTTTTGCTGAGAAGAAATTCCTGTTTGAGTCACTAAGTAGAGTCCAAGCACAAACAACAAAATGAATGCAAATGAGATGTCACTCTGCTATATGAACCTGAGGCAGTTTGTGTGTATGTGTATATGCTCCATCTCTGTGTGCGGTGCGTATAAACCACTTGAGTGAGTAATTATACGCTGCTGGGACACAGCGTGCAGCTAGAGAGTACTCAGACTGCCACTGTTATAACTGTGTGTGTGTGTGTGTGTGTGTGTGTGTGTGTAGCCACAGAGAGAGATATCCACATATCAGTGGAAGGGAAACACACTGCCACATACACAGGTTCCATTCATAGCCTTCATAACACATTCATATATATTCACTGTATCCAGTATATAGACCTTTGATGTCTGAGTGATTTCACAAGAGAGTGAGCAGTGGACCTGACAGACCCTGTACCTTACAAACCCAGGTACTTTATTTGTCTTTTTTTTTTTAAATCAATAAATATTAGATTGGAAATATCTTATATAAATATAAGTTTTATACTATTTTCAGTCAAACAAATATCTACTGTGTAAGAATCTGAAAGGATGCAGCGACAGGTAAATGCTCAAAGTAAAGGTGTCCAGAGGCCAGGAGACATGTACACTATACAGACAAAAATGGGCCACAGTTCATCTTTGAATCCAGGTGTTTTCAGTCCCATTGGTACAGGTGTATAAAATCAAGCACCTAACCAGGCAACCTGCCTTTACAAATATTTGCTAAAGAATGGGTGGTTCTAAAGAGCTCACTGAATCCTGGTACTGTAATAGGATGTGAAGTTTCTTCCCTTCCTCCACTGATCAAGTGGAAGCATTTAGGAACCACAGCAGACCCGTGAAGGTACAGAGTGGGATCAGCTGATCTCTTCCACTGATACCTCTCCCCTCACCCCCAGCCGGTCGCAGCAGATGACCCCCCTCCCTGAGCCTGGTTCTGCTGGAGGTTTCTTCCTGTTAAAAGGGAGTTTTTCCTTCCCACTGTCACCAAGTGCTGCTCATAGGGGGTCAATTTGACTGTTGGGTTTTCCCTGCAATTATTTTTATGGTCTTCACCTTACAATATAAATTGTCTTGAGGCGACTGTTGTGATTTGGTATTATATAAATAAAATTGAATTGAAATTAATTGAATTTGCAAACATTTTTTTTGGGGGGGGGGGTACTGCCCCGCTCTACTATGATCATAGTGTAAAATTGTAGCCACAAAGTGGAAGCTTCCTTTTTATTGCAAAACATTTGGAGGTTACCGAATACTGAAAACACACTCGGGGGAGGGGAGAAACAAACAAATACATGGGACCCTGGAGAAAGCCTGCAGAGCCCAGAGGTAAAGAGAGGAGAAGCAGATTTCATCTCCACTCAGTTTTCTTTCTGGCTGGTTGGAGATTGTGTTGCCTCTTGGCTCCCACACAGACAGTACTGATTGGAGCCCTGGTGTGAAGCGAAATGAATTGACATGCACGGACTGAAGCGAGTGTGTGGCCGTATGTGTGTTCTACCAATGTAAAAACCAGTTCCTGGCTTTAAGACTGAGAACCAGGTATTTGTTTAGCAGACAGGAAACATACAGTATGTAACCAGAGCAGACAGTTCTCATGTTAGTTGAAATACAAAAATATGTGCATGTGTGTGTGTCTGTTACATGTGAATTAAACAGAATGATAAGGCCACTTGCAATCTGTTGAGCATGTCCTAGGGTGATCTTGTGTGCATTCTGCTCTGGAGACAAAAAACAGTGGGTGAACAGGTGCTAGAGGGAGGGAAGAGGGAGAAACTGTCACTCTCATGTAGTGACTGTGACTGAAAGAGACAGAGATGGAGGGGGAGAGAGAAAAACAATTAAAAGATAAAGATGGATTCAGAAAGCCAGAAATCTAAGGGGAGGAAGGATTAGATGAAGCTGCAGTTCACTCCTTTGAACATGGAACACACACATAACATACAAATGCTGGCAAACACAGGTATGCATAACATCAACATCAGCTGTTGCTGCAGTTAAATTTCAGCTCCTCTAATGCATCTTCTGAATGGAGATTATTTTTGAATGAAACTGAACTGCATAAAACAAGCTGGTTCTGACCACAGACTAAAAGACCTCCATTTTTGTGTTATGTGTGTCACCATCTCTATTTTGTGAAGACCATATTTAAATGTGGGGGTTCAGTGCTAAATGCAAGTTGAGCTTTGCTAGCAAGCTGAATTCATAAAGCGTATGGATACAACACACACCTGCTAATTAGTGCCAGCTAATAGACTACTAGAATTTCACTTACCAAAACATTTTGTACAATTAACTTCACAGCAGGGCAGATTATTTGTTACATAATTCCAATAAAATGCTCCATATCAGTCTGAAATTAGAGGGAGTGAAGTCTAGAATGCCAATAGTCATTACAGTCACGGGTCAAAGTGGGCAGAACAATCTAGAATATGATTCTGGCATCTCCAGTTAATGAGCAATTCAATCTCATGCATAATACAGTCGAGGGAGTTAATTGCTCTTGTGCTGCAGCCTGGCATTGCTTCCAACTTACAGAATGAAGATATTTGCTTTGTAAAAAGAAAATAACATACCATGCCCACTTACACTCAACACATCCTTTTGTCCTTCTCATCCCCGTAATGCATTCATGATGCAGATGTTAAAGCTGTCGCTACAAATCCATTTACTTTAACATCTGGCTAGCTGACAGAACAACCTTTTTAAGTGGCAGGCAACTTCAAATGCAGCTTTTCCAACTTTTCAAGCTCAACAATATTAGCAAATAGTGACGGCAGTGCGGCACTGAAGCTTTGATACGTGCTTCGAAGCCGGAGCTTACAGTTCCGTACAATCGCTGCTTCAAAGCCTGCTTTGGGGTGAAAAAAAAAATCACGTGACATTTGACGTCTGAACCAGCAACTGCTGGCTCAATCTAAAGAACAGTTGAAAAAATAATGTACTTCAATAAAAATCTTTTTTTTAAAAAGTATCGCACTTCTCCCAGATAGGGTGCTGGATTTGAAGCTTCGAGTAATGAACCCATTTTCAAAACAATTGGCTCAAGTGATTCAGTGCTTCACAAACACTTTATTTGCCCATCACTATCAGCAAACACAAGTGTTGTGGTCCTGGGACTTTGACCCAGTGTTTTGGGTTTGTGGGCTTTCTTGTCTCGTTACCTGGATTCTGTTCACCTGTGCCTCATTTCCACCAGCTGTGTTCACTTCCCCTAATTGCCCTAGTGGTGTCTTCCCCTCAGCCCTTGTCACAGCATCAGTTTTTCTTTCCTCCCTGGATTGTTAGAGTGCTGTATGTACAAAATTTGGGTTTTGGACTTTTCAACCAGTTTAAATAAAGGTTAGTTTTCAGTTTATTCTGTTGCCTTAAGAATCTGCACTTGGGTCCTCTTCCTGCAAATGGCAATAAACTGTTTCTGTGCAGTCTGGATCACAGCTAATGCTAGCTAATGTACAGTTATATTTACCAGGGAGAGAAAAAATGTTAATGTGTGACACTCAAAGATGGAGAAAAAGACGAATAAAAATAAGACATGATAAGAAAGGAAGATGAAAGATAATTTTCAACATACACCCCAGTGTTGCTGCGTATGTTTCCAAACTAACTGTTGGCTTTCATGATCCATTATGGTTTTTCATAATGTGAAATATCTTGCAAAACCAATTGAAACAGGACTGATTACAGGGCGAATGTGTATGAGGAGATAGAATGGGTCATCTGCCAGTCAGACGGTCAGTGGTTTGATGCTCAGCTTAAGTCTGCATGCCGTAATATCTTTGGGGAAGATGGACCCCAAGATGCTCCCAATATGTGCATGAGTGTTAGACCAGACAGGCAGAGAAAAAAAGTGCTTGTATGACTGTGTGTGTGTGAATGAGGCTTGCAATAAAAAGCACTCAGTTAGAAGCTTGCCCTGCGTGCGGTCTTTGTTCTCCAAGCTCAGGTCCTCTACCAGAGGCCTGGGAGCTTATGGGTCCTGCGCAGTATCTTAGCTGGACAGAGATCTCGGATGTCATTCTTAGAATCTGCTGGAGCCGTTCTCCCAGTTTGGGGAGTTTTGCGATTACCACGGGGACCACTGTTACCTTCATCTTCCACATCCTCTCTAGCTCTTCTCTGAGCCCTTGGTATTTATCAAACTTCTCGTGTTCTTTCTTCTTGATGTTGCCATCATTGGTACTGCAACAAACGTCCATCACTACAGCTTTCCTCCTTTGTTTCTCCACCAGTACAATGTCCGGTTGGTTAGCCATCACAAGTCTGTCTGTCTGTATCTGGAAGTCCCACAGTCTCAACCACCCTTGGGGGCGTTTCCCATCCTTTCCCACTCAGCACAGATGTTTGTGTATACTATGCCGGCCACTTGGTTATGGCGTTCCATGTGTGCCCTGCCTGCTAGCATTTTGCACCCTGCTGTTATGTGCTGGATTGTCTCAGGGGCATCTTTGCACAGCCTGCACCTGGGGTCTTGCCTTGTGTGGTACACCCCAGCCTCTACTGATCTTGTGCTCAGAGCTTGTTCCTGTGCTGCCATGATTAGTGCCTCTGTGCTGTCTGTCAGTCCAGCCTTGTCCAGCCATTGGTAGGATTTTTCTATATCAGCCACTTCTTCTATCTTCCGGTGGTACATGCCGTGCAGAGGCCTGTCCTTCCACGTTCCTGTTCTTGCTCCTCTTCTTTCTCAGGTTTCTGCTGCCTGAGGTACTCACTAAGCACATGATCCTTTTTGGCCATCTTCCTGATGTATTCATGGATCTAGGATATCTAGGACAGTGGTTCTGACACTCACTAGTCCTCGGCCACCTCCTTCTGCTTAGCGTACAGTCTCAGGGTGCTGGATTTGGGGTGAAACCCTCCATGCGTGGTAAGGAGCTTTCTTGTCTTGACATCAACGGCTTCTATCTCCTCCTTTGGACAGCTTATTATCCCAGCAGGGTATCTGATGACTGGCAGGGCCAAGGGGTTGATTGCCTGGATCTTGTTCTTCCCATTCAGCTGACTCTTCAGGACTTGCCTTACTCTATATTGTATTGTCTTTACCCACAATACAAAGCGCCTTGAGGCGACTGTTTGTTGTGATTTGGCGCTATATAAATAAAATTGAACTGAACTGAACTCTACCCAGTTCGAATGACATTCCAGTGTCATTACTGTAGATCCTAGTGGTGTGCATCAGTGAATCGATATCTTGTTAACTCCTAGCATACAACTCGATGTCATCCATGTACAGGAGGTGGCTGAGGGTTGCTCCATTTTGTAGTTGGTATCCATAGCCAGTCTTGTTGATGATATGGCTGAGGGGATTCAGGCCTATGGGACAGAGCATCTTGGTAAATCTCCTTGGTGACTTGTGCAATTGGCTTGAACTTGGCTTCTAGTGTTGTTCTCCACAGCCCCACTGAGTTCTTGATGAAGGCTGTGAGGGTCCTGTTGATCTTGTATAGTTCTAGACATTCCAGGATCCACGTATGAGGCATTGAGCCATTGGCTTTCTTGTAATCATCCAGGCGGTGCACAGATTGCTCATCTTAGGTGCTATGATGCAGGTTATTGGCCGGTCCCTTCTGAGGATCAGTGTATAGTACATATGTATACATCAAAGTAGAGGTCCATAGTGCTGAAAGGCTACTTTCAGAGGGTACTTCGCGTAGTCTTGGTAGTTGGCTTCGAGGGGGGTTTACCCATGTTGAGCCATGATCTTATCAGCTGCTCTGGCATTCAGCATACTAGTTGTTATTGGGGCTTGGTACCCAATCTCAGAGTGTGGGGATGATGATATCCCCCCCTGACCTGTTGTCCTGGCTTTTTTACATTGTTGTTCTTCTTCTCGCTGCCCCCTTTAAGGGTCACCAGAGCAGATCATCTGCCTCGATTTCACCCTATTCCTGGCATCCTCTGTCACACTGACCCTCCGCATGTCCTGCTTCACAACATCCATGAACCTCCTCTGTGGTATTCTTCTTTTCCTCCTTCCTGGTAGCTCCATCTTCAATATTTGTTGTCTAATATATCAACTGTGCACATGTCCATCTCTAACTTTGTTTCCGAACTGCTCAGCCTGAGCTGTAAGTAAATATATTTCTAAATGTGGTAAACCATCCAATCCACACATGCAAAGAAATCAAACCATCAATGTCCATAAATTATGTATAATAATGAGAAATAACACAGGGAAAAAATTATTGAACATATGAAAAAGTGCAAATTAATATCGGCTGGTTCAGTTCCAATAACAACTTCAGAAATATATTTACTTAGAAAATTGGTGACCTGTTTAATACTTATTTTACCCACTAAAAATGCCCACTCTGCACAGGCAAAACCAAAATATGAAATTGAGCGTAGACTTTCAGTGCTATTTATTGTTTGAATTATCAATGTAACAGGACACACCTGGGCAACAAAACACATCTGTCAGTCACGTGTTCCAAAACTTTTGCTCACAAGAAAAGTGGGTGGGTTCAGAGAAAAGGGTGCTATCTTCTGAACTATGTATCAGATCCAGATCCAATTTGACTATGAAGCAAATGGTTCAACCCTATTACACCGCATACCGTTAACCAGTTAACAACTTCAGGGGGGTTAGCGCCATTTAAGACTACCTTTGTTTCCTAAACCTCATGTTCTCTGTTTATTTTTGGGAAGTTTGTACAGTAATGACAGCAAAATAGCTCATCCCAATTAAACTAACATGACTTTAAAGGGCAGCTCCAAATCAGTGAAATCGGTGTTAACACATTGCACTGAACCATAAAATCGTTAAAAAGCAAAATGTCAAGCAACACCTCACTGATTCCAGAGGAAAAATGTGAATCCACATTCTGTTTATTCCTATTTCAGCGAAGTAAGAGTTGCTCAACACAACAGTTTGCTTTAAAACTGAGAGAAAAAAACTTTAGCAGACATGACTGCAAGCTGAAAAATATGGAAAACACAACATTTTCCCCATCTTTTTCTGCTTCTGAATTCTATAATTATGCCCGTGTGTGACTCAGTATTTCATCATTCGTATACAATCTGTCCTTCTTCTGTGCTGTTGTCTTACTTTGAGAGAAACGGGGAGGGTTGTCGTTGACATCAGTGAGGGTGATGTTAACCACAGTGCTACCAGTGAGGCCTCCTCTCTGTCCAGCCATGTCTTTGGCTTCGATCACCACCTGGTAGTGTTCCCTCTGCTCACGGTCCATGTCACCAGGACCCAGGGCTGTCCGGATTACACCTGAACAAAAAGAACTGGGCTTTAGTTTAAATTCATTTTCAGTCATTTTCTTTTTTACTTTGCTGCACCCTCCTCATCAACCTCTGCTGACCTGTTGCTGTTTTGATTTAATTTGCATTTCTTTAGGTATAAAACAGGTGTAGCTTTGTCTTTGTTTCTTTTGTGGGTTGTGGAGAGACAACCCAGCCATCTGTGGCACACCATTTTTATCCAAATCAATAAACCATTTTTTCTGCAGCTAAAATCAATCATATTTACAGAGCTTTAACTAATTGGCTGATAAGGACTCTAAACCCACCTTAATTCTTTCAAGCTGGAGTCTGAATTCACACAATCATTTGAAGCAGACACTACAGACACACAGCTGCTCATTTAAATAAGAACTTGAGTTGAGAAATGGGGAACTGTGAGGATGACTGTCAGTATAAACTCTGTGGATTGCACACACAGCAGGAAACAGGAAGTTCTTTGCTGGAAATGTGAACTGTTAGCTTAATTTTAGGCTAAGTAAAAAACAAAACAACTACAAATACAATACTTCCAAAGCTGATAAATCAATACTGGGTATGGAATTTATTGAATCTGTACATAATTAAACAGATACCTTATATTGCCAAAGTATTCAGTCACCCATCCAAATCATTGAATTCAGGTGTTCCAGTCACTTCCATATCCACAGGTGTATAAACCAAGCACCTAGGCATGCAGACTGCTTCTTTAAACATCTGTGAAAGAATGGGTCGCTCTCAGGAGCTCAGTGAATTCCAGCGTGGTACCGTGATAGGATGATACCTGTGCAACTAGTCAAGTTATGAAATTTCATCACTACTAAATATTCCACAGTCAGCTGTTTGTGGGATTATAACAAAGTGGAAGAGACTGGGAATGACAGAAATTCAGCCATTAAGTGGTAGGTCATGTAAAATCATAGAACGAGGTCAGTGGATGCTGAGGGTCGGTCATAGTGCACAGAGGTCACCAACTTTCTGCAGAGTTAATTACTACAGACCTCCAAACTTCATGTGGCCTTCAGATTAGCTCAAGAACAGTGTGTAGAGGTCTTCATGGAATGGGTTTCCATGTCTGAGCAGCTGCATCCAAGCCTTACATCATCAGACACAATGGAAAGTGTTGGACGCAGTGGTGTAATGCATGCTGCCACTGTTCTCTGGGGTGATGAATCACGCTTCTCCATCTGGCAATCTGATAGATGAGTCTGGGTTTGGTGGTTGCCAGGTGGTTACCTGTCTGACTGCATTGTGCCAAGTGTAAAGTTTGGTGGAGGGGGGGTTATGGTGTGGGGGTGTTTTTCAGCAGTTGGGCTCGGCCCCTTAGTTCCAGTGAAAGGAACTCTTAATGCTTCAGCATACCAAGACATTTTGGACAATTTCATTGTCCCAACCTTGTGGGAACAGTTTGGGGACGGCCCCTTCCTGTTGCAACATGACTGCACACCAGTGCACAAAGCAGCTCCATAAAGACATGGATGAGCCAGTTTGGTGTGGAAGAACTTGACTGGCCTGCAAAGAGTCCTGATCTCAACCTGATAGAACACCTTTGGGATGAATTAGAGCAAGGACTGTGAGCCAGGCCTTCTCTCATCCAACATCAGTGTTTGACCTCACAAATGTGCTTCTGGAAGAAAAAAAAAAATTTCCCATAAACACTCCTAAACCTGTGGAAAGCCCTCCCAGAAGAGTTGAAGCTGTTACAGCTGCAGAGGGTCGGCCGACATCATATTAAACCCTGTCAATTTTGGCAGTATAGTTCAACTATAACTACTGATTCATGGTTGTATGTCACATCTATGTATTTTCAGAGTCATTAGGTTTTATATGTGACAATCAATTTTAGTAGTTGGGCACCAAAGATAAGTGTCACCAGTTCAGTTTGTGAAAAAAAAGTACGAGATGGTCACAGTCTCCCCTTTTTTCCCCTTATAGAATAACGTGTAACAGTAAAGATGATCTTTGAACTTTTAACCCTTGCCTACTAAATTCTAATCAGGTCATCCTTGAGTTAAAAAAAACATCTGAAGAAATTCTCTCGAGTGATTTCATTTTGAATGAAATGTCTGAGCCATGGCTGAAAACTTGCATCCAGCCCATGTCACAGAGAAGATCTCGAATTACGTGCTAGAGTCACAGAAACAATGCTGCATGTAATCTCTTTGTCTCTACCAAAGCTGGAATAAATTATTTTAATAACACTGTTGAAAGTGTTCAATCAGCAAAACATTCTGTTGTCAATGTTCAGCCAAAAGCCAGTGTTCACCTGATTTTATCATATAGTAACCAAACAATAGTGCAGGATAGTATGTACTGTGTACATAGACTGTATATAAAAGATGGACAACGCTCATAAGTTAACTAAGTTTTGATTAAAGAGGTTAACCTTACCTCTTTTAAACACAGTCTGACACGTTTGCACATGGTGTTTTTATTTTTTGATTTAGTTATTATTTCATGGACGTTCACATACCAATGAAGGTGTGTCTGATGATCAGATTTGTCAAACTTTGAACAGTCTACTTTCTGCATGAGTACACAGCCTGTTACTGCTACATAATCTGCAGGCAACAGTAATCTGACCACGGCCCCAACTCCACTATTTATTAGAGGTACACAGACGAGCAGAGAGAGGGAGATCGCTGTGCTGATTACCTAAATGGATGACTGACTCTCTTATTTCCAAGTGCATTAAATCAGAGGGGGACTCAGCTGAGCTGGGTTTGTTTTACGTTAGCAGATACAACAGGAGAAAATATAACCATTTTCTTTTTTTTATTAGATATGGTTGGCCCATAAATGTGTGAGGTGAAGTTGCACTAAGTGTGCATTTACTTTTCAATAGTAATTATTTCCAACATTTTATTGAAAAAAAACAACAACAAAAAAACAGGATGTATTGACTGAAAACATGATCTGAAGCTGCAGCAAAGAAGAGCATCATATTCAACATCCCCGAGAAGCTGTTAATTCACACTGTGAAGAATATCCTCCACAGAGATATGATTATTGTACCACTGATACAACAAAATACACAATGTGTTCATCTGGATTGTTTGTGTTATGCTCCCACCTCATATTTGTGTGTACAGAAAGTAAAGGTTCCAAGATTAATATAAGGATCATCTGACACCTTGCTAAACTGTGTTTTGCCTACTCATTTTTTTTATTGCAGGGCCTGCTCTAGCATATATGACTTGATATTGAAAATAACTGATGAGAAACCAAAAAATCAAAATGCTCAATGTATATTGAGTATTTATTTTACCCATTTACAATGGGGTTGATGATTTAAAAAAAAAAACACAACAGAAATTTAGCATAAACTAAATAAATGTTTGAGCTCTAAGTGGAACTGGTCGTATCTACGTGCTGCTCTCAGGAATTTAGCTACTTCACTTGTCATCATTTTGGTCTAACACAGGAATGTAATGTGTTACTGTTCTTGAAATCTAAGCCTGCCCCTACTCAAATATACATTCATTGTGTAGGTATTAACTTCAGTTTTGGTGCTCCAATAACTTTCTAAAAAGATGAAAGTTAAAGGCATCTCTGCACCTCTCAGATCATTTCATTTTAGTTCGCCTCCATGTTTCTAATTCTGACATTGTCTTCCAGATTTAGCAACTTTCCACAGAGACAAAGTTTCTCATTTTCTTTCACTGATTTTAAATGGAAATACAAAGTCACAGCTCAGCCCTTACCTTTAACTTCTGTGTGGTGTAGGCTGCAGAGAGGATGTGAGACCTCAGCGTGAATGTCAACTGTGTTATTGAACATGACGGCGCGCCACTGACTGCAAACATTTCAGTGATTACTTTTCTCCGCCAGCTTACGTTTAGACAGCCTTAAAGGTAATAAAGAAAATTTTCTACATATTTTGTCAATAACTTCAGCACTCTGGAGCACTCTGGAGGACCTGGACAGTTTGCAGGTTTATATTGATGAGTCTTTCAAGTGAGTTGTCGCAGGTAAATCAAACAAGGTGCCAACTCCCTCCACCAGCAAAGGAACTCCATCCACCAAGATAAGCCGCCCTGAAGCATCCCACAAAACAGCCTCTCCACCTACTAGCAACGTGGTGGACATTTTGGAGTCCATAAATAAAACAAAACCAAACAAACAAACAAAAAAACTGTCCAGCTTCGCACGCCTGCCATTAGTGGAAATCCTCCACAAAGAGTTTCAGGTTCTGCAGGAGTCGGTGGAGTTCAGCCAGCAGCAGGTGGAAACACTCACTGCAGGAAATGCAGTCCTCAGAGAGTCGGTGAAATCCCTCACTGAGAGAATGACCCGGCTCTCAAAAGAAATAAACATATTAAAGAAACTGTTATTGAGCTCTGGGCCTGCAGCGTGAGGGAAAACCTCGTGTTTTCAGGTACCCTGGAGAAGATAGAAGAAGAACTGGAATCAATGGTGACCAAATTTATGCAGACTCACCTGAAGCTCCTGAAGTTCTGTGAAAGGCATCACCTTCAATCGTGTTCACTGCCTGGGAGGAAAGCAACCCAATGGACACAGACCCAGACCCATCATGGCTAAATTTGAACAGATCAAACAAAAAGAACGTGGTCGGGAGCTGAGAGGGACAGACCAGTTTTCCAAAGAGATCCTGGAGCAACCAAGATCCTGTTCTTGATCCGGAAGAAGTTCATGATCTACCAGGTGATCTGTATCCGCACACCTTTTTCTGGTGCTTTCTTCTTGTCTAAATAGAATAATTAATGCTGGGTCAATCAGCATAGTGCCCCCCCGTTGTTGTCAAAAGCTACATACCAGTTCATATGAATGGTTGAGTACTGTAAGTGAAGCAAATACGTCGCACATAGTTCTTACCGCCTTATGCATCACTAAGAAAACTATGGGGCTGGCTGGCGGTTTGGGGGCTGGGCGGGCTGCTTCCTGGGGATGCTGCTGGCTCTGAAGAGCTACCCGCTCACCCACACTTGGTAGGAAGGGTTGATGAGGATGGGTGTGTCTTTGTATGCCCTTGTATGATTGGTATATGGGCATGTGTAAGTCAGTGGGTGAGTGGCCTATATTGCTACTTTCCTACCGCCGAGGAGCCAGTTCACGTGCCAGTGCTCGTGCTGTTCCCAATGAACCGGTGAAACACTTAAGAACGGGCCTGCGTTTCCACCGCGTTTCTGAGAACTGCTCCTTTACTTATGAGTGTGGGCGGATCCTCGTCTGGACACGGAAGCCGAAGAGCACAAACGTGGGAGAACACGCTCCCCTTTCTTGTGCTGCAAATACGTTTTACGGTCCAAACCAAACTACTGCAGCATCTGTGTGCAGCACAGTGGTAAACACAGACAGCGATTAGAGCAAGACGACAAGTACGCACTTTGTGTCCTTTTATCTGTGATATGAACCGATACAAATGCCGGAAAAGGGTGGAGTGCCCTCTCTGGCTCAGGAACGACTTCTTGCCCCAAGTGGAGGAGTTCAAGTATCTCGGGGTCTTGTTCACGAGTGACGGGAGAAGGGAGCGGGAGATCGACAGACGGATCGGGGCTGCTTCTGCAGTGATGCGGACGCTGCACCGGTCTGTTGCGGTGAAGAGGGAGCTGAGTGTAAAAGCGAAGCTCTCGATTTACCGGTCGATCTTTGTTCCTACCGTCACCTATGGTCACGAGCTTTGGGTAGTGACAGAAAGAATAAGATTGCAAATACAAGCGGCAGAAATGAGTTTCCTTCGAAGGGTGGCTGGGCTCTCCCTTAGAGATAAAGTGAGGAGTGCAGCCATCTGGGAGGGGCTCAGAGTAGATCCGCTGCTCCTCCACATCGAAAGGAGCCAGGTGAGGTGGCTCGGGCATCTGATTAGGATGCCTCCTGGCCGCCTCTTGGGTGAGGTGTTCCGGGCATGTCCCACCGGGAGGAGGCCCCGTGGTAGACCCAGGACACACTGGGGAGATTATATCTCTCGGCTCGCCTGGGAACGCCTTGGGGTCGCTCCGGATGAGCAGGAGGAGGTGGCTGGGGAGAGGGAAGCCTGGGCTTCTCTGCTTAGGCTCCTGCCCCCGCGACCTGGCCCCAGATAAGCGGAAGAGAATGGATGGATGGACGGATGGATGAACTGATACAAAGCATCAAGTTCAGCCTTAGAGCCCAACCTAATTCACAGCCGTGAAAATTGCTTCGCTTTTCTCATATAATACACATGTAATATGGTAGAAAACTTGATGTTGAGATGGCAGAGTCACGCCCTTCTGCCGCTTCCGTCATGCGTTCTTGGTTCGAGACCAGCTAGTTTGTGGGGCCGGAGTTGAACCCGTTTTTCGGCTGAGCACCGAGTGCTTCCGCAGTGGAAAACCTGCCTAACGGTTCAAATAAAGGCACCGGCTCCGGAACCCTGTTGGTGGGAAAGGGGCTTATGTGTGTTTGGGTGTGTGGATATGTGGTTTGAGTATATTGGCACTTGCGTGTACAGCTGGGCCTGGGTCTGGTGCTTGCTGAGCCTTGGCTCTTGTAAGACATGGTCGTAGAGGGTGGGGGCTCTGCTGGGTGACGGGCGGATCTTGGGCACCGCTGACCTCGGGGCCGTATTCTCGGCTCGTGCTAGGGTAGTCGGCCTCCAGTGGGATGGGCTGCTTGTTGCCTCTGGTTCTCTGGGGCTCTTGCCCTTTGGCCAAGAGGGCTCTGTCTAGGGCCTCCCTACTTCCTCTTCTGGCGTGTGCACATGGTTGCCATCAGGATGTGTGGCCTTGGATCTTTTGAGCACCTGGGAGGCTGCGGACAGCCGGGTCCCCTAGGTCTTTCTCTGTCTGCCTCTGACTCCCGGGGGGTGTTGTTGTGGCTTCTCACGCTGTGTGGGTGTGGCATATATATTGATACCAGGATTTTTTCCAAATTGGACCTGGGGATACCTGGTTTCTGGGCATTTGTTCGGGCCCTAGCAAGGCTGCCTGTGAGGGATGCAGAAACAGTACGAACTCAATCAGACTCAGTAGAGCTGAATCTAAATGGATTACATCTGGAGGAGTGTTGGGAGTGTCTGTTTCTGTGTGGCGGAGTAGAACCAAAAAAATTCAGATGATTGGATTTCTGAGAGGTAACCAGAAAATAGTAAGGTCTGTCAGCAATCAGTTATGATGGGATGAACCAAAACAATTGCAGTATTTGGAATTTGGCTCCCAGACGGCCTTGGATGGCTGTGTATCTAAATCGTCTCCTGGCGATGTTTGCAAACAGATGCCTTGGATCTTTCTACCTGTCATCTGTCTTCTTATTTCTCCTACTTTCTCCCGCTTTTCCTTTTGTACATTCCTTCTCCTTTCTTCCTCCCTGTCTGACCTGACAATTTCATATTACACATGCACTTGTGTAATATCAATAAATACAAGAAAAGAATTAACAACAGGAGCCTACAGAGAATTTTATTGAGCTCTTTTTTGTAAAAGCAAAAAACAGTCTGGATTTAACGAGAGAAAAAAAAAACTTGTGTGGTGATTTTCTCATTCCACGTCACAAGTATAAAATCTGAGACATTTCCTCTAGTTACTATTTTTTAATGTCTACATATTTACCATCTCGGTTTGTCCTCTTGACACTCTCTAACTCACAGCAGTTCAGCTCACTGCTGCAAACTTAGCAACTTTATCACAAGATTTAGCAACCTCTCTTTTAGCAACTTTTTTTTTTTTTTTCAAATAATCACCTAGTGAAAAATCTGTGGAAGCTCTTGCTGTATCTCAAAATGTGACACACCTCTATCTGTACCACTCAATAAGCAGTAGCAGCCAGACAGTTTGTGTGAGAGACACTGTGCTGGTTCTACCTTTATAGGTGGCCATAGCGTCTTTAGGACTTTGCTCCAAAGGTGCTTGATAGAGTAGGGTAAAGTCTCACAGTGGTTTTACCCGAAACCACCGATTGTCATAAGCCACACCTTTTTTCACACAGTGACAGATGTGATTATGCACATGAACAACAGTGGGTCAATGAACACTTTCAGGGGACATGCCTGGATCCCTGGAAATACCTTGGATTCTCCACCATTTGGTTTTAGAACTGAAGAAGCTTTTCTAATGAGAGGTGAAACATCTTCAAGAAACCTAAAAAAGTACAGTTACTTTTTTCCAAGCTCCAGAGACTTTTCTTTCTATCCATACTCTGACATTTTTAGATTGCGTTAACAGTGCTAGATACTCATTTCAGTTGCACAGACCACAGCAAACGAGCTACAGATACCACCACAAGTTGTGTGGATGCAGCTAAGATCATCTCTTCTATATCTGCATAAAAGGTGTATAATGCCACAGCTGGTGGAAAAGGGCTGGCCCAGCAAGAAAATTGTCAGTAAAATCCAATAAAAGTAGTAAAGTCCACTGCTTTGATTGGACACTGTCAGCAGTGATATTTTGGGATGTAACTCACATACCAAAGGTTTGATATCAGATTCATATGCAATATTCAGCCTAGATTAGAATAAAAGAATAGCTTAAAGGAACACACTGACATTTTCCACAATCTTTGCTTTATGCCAAACTTCCTGCCACTGCTTTACATTCAAATGTTCCATTTGTGCAACACTTGACTGGCAGCGATGTTTTGAGAAACGCGAAGCTAATGACATAGCAACCATAGTGGAACATCTTCCAGGAGCCAGAACAGGCCACATGGAAGGACATTTGAAACTGCTGATTAAGGCTAAACGTAAATTTGGTAAGATAATAATTCACATCAGCAGCAATCACACTCAGTGACACCAATCAGAGGTCACTAAAGTTAATACTGAATTGATATGTAACTTTACAAAAACAATTTCGGACTCTGTAGTCTTTTCATTCTTTTAACCCTAGGAGATCTATGGGTGCAGAAGGGGCATCAAGAAGCTCAAGTGGCAGTCCTGCTTTGGGGAATCAACATGGAGAGAACAGTGCAGAGCCAATCCTCATGAGTGTCTCTTATTTGCTATGTAGCAAGTAACAGATCCAGCGACGAGGGCAGCTGCAGGTAACTGATAACGATCCTTCCCCAAGTTCACTTAAAACTTACCTACTTCTTCTAGATACATCTTGTTCATCATCTCGTCTGAAATCCACAGTGAGTTTGGACTTTTGTGCCACAGTATAGGAAAGAGGTGCATTTGATTTATAACACAAGACAAAACAAGAACTTTGTAGGGAACAGGAACGTAAATATGTTTCATCCTAATTACCATATCATTTTCATAATCTCTAAAACCCCAAATCCTAAAACTAAATTGTGATTAATCAGTCAGCCTTTAAAGAGGTAAAGGCAGCAACTACTTTTATAGTTTGAATCAAGTCTTAAAATAACATCATGATTCTGATTCATATGAAGGCATTAAAGGTTCTGAGGGTGTAACTATCTGATGGGATAATTTGCTTTGTCAAGATAAGTTTTACAAAATGTTATACTTTTGATGGTGATCTGCAGTATTAGTACTGAATCTGACAAACATACCAGTGTTTGGCTCCACAGAGAAGTATGGGTGTCCCTGGCTGATGCTGTAGACCAGTTTGGCACTGTTACCATACATACTGTCATCAGCATCTGTAGCTGTCACCTGGATGACCGACGTACCTGAAACAGTTGCATTTCCATGACTGTTACTCACAAATATTTCCAGAACACAAAGGCAGAGAAGATTACACAGAGAGACAGATCAAAAGCAGCAAAGTGCAGTGAGAGTGGTCCTTACCAATATCAGACCTCTCAGGAACACTGGCGGTGTAAACCTCTTTGCTGAACTGTGGTTCATTATCATTGATGTCATGGAGTTTGATGGTAAACTCAGTCTCTGGCTCCAGTTTTTGGCCCGTCCGTTTGTTGACCACTGTGGCTCTGAGGATGTAAAAGGCCTTCTCCTCTCGATCAAGGCGGCGGGTGGCATGCAGGTCACCGTTAGTCTCATCAATGACAAAGATGCTGCCAGCCCCATCGCCGGAGAGGACATACTTTACTAAGCCACTACCATGGTCCTGGTCTGACTGGAGCTGCAGGGTTACATACACATACAGCGTACATGTGAACAAGAAAATCATCCCATGTTTTAGTTATTTAACAGCTACATACACACATATGTACTCCAGCTTTTATAATGTGTATCAGCAACTGTTTGAGACAAGGCAAACTCCAACAAAAGGCAATTTCCATAGCCAGCTTCTTCCACTACAGCACACTGATTAAGTGAGGTTTGACACTCAGTCTATGAAATAATGGAAGTATGTTTTAATATGAGTGAACCTCCAATGTTCTCTCTATTAACAGAGCTGAAGCTAATTTAATACATCCAGTAATGGCTGGACAAAATATTATCTGATCTCATTTATTACGACAATTCCACAAATTCACTGTAATTTTGCAGAGGCAAAAACTGTAGTATATTATAATACTAAATGGTATAATATAAAATAATTTTATATTATAGTATATAGTTTGAATTTACCATCTATAGTAATTTAGATTATATGGCTCTGTTCTGGACAGCTCCCTGAAATTCCACGTGCAGACACGGAGCGCAACAGCAAAACATCAGTGACACCTATTATGATGCTAATTATATCAGAAACAGCACAAAAAAGAGAAGCAGGGGTGGGGATGGGGTGGGGTGTCAAGTGGTTTGCAGAGACAGCAGTAATTGTAGGCAGGCTACGGTTTAAACAGTGAAGCCTAGAAGAGGCTGAGGAAATAATGGCCCACACCAGGTGACCAGCAGACAGAGACGTAAGAGATGTAACATGAGAAAAATGGTGGCAGACCTTTAACTTCCCAGGGAAAAATGCTTTTTTTTTTTAAACGGATGTGTTTGGAGATTTTTTGTTCCCATTTTATTTAGATAATGTTTTAAAGTAATTAGACGGCTGTTGGGTTTCAAGCTTTGCCCCTAGAGCAGCTGATCTGCCAGAACGGCGGCTGAGTTCGACTTTGTGGCCTGCCTGAAATAACTCTGTACTTGATTCCATCAACCAGTGCCCCAAACTGTGCCTTACATACTGTATGTCCCACTTTATTTATGTGAATGTATGTTTGTATTAGTCATTTACACCATACAAAACAGCTGCTAATGACGCCCAAGCAGTTTGACAGCATTCTACTAAAGCAGTGAGCAAATGCATAAATGTATAACACTATTGGATGCATTAAATTTCTTTTACACTATACGGACAACCACATATTCCAGGTGTTTTAGACGTTTCAAATTCACCTAATTAAAAAAAAAAAAAACTTTTCAATATGCTCTCCTTCTTACTCCTGTCTATAAAAAGCACTTCCATAGATGAAGGATGAAGATGGACAGGCCAGCGGGTGATGGTGACAGGTTTATATAAGACAAACAAAGAGCAAAGGCAGAAAAAGTCAGCTCCACAATGAGAAATAAAACAAGAATCTTCTGAAGGCAGAAACAGCAGCTGAAAATAAAGAGTTTGTGTTGTGCCTCACAGAATACTTGTGCACTCATACCTGCAGCAATAACCCATCTCTCTTTCTCCTTATCTCTCTTTTGCCTCTTGTCTTTGTATCTCTTAAACTCAAGTGGCTTGCTGTTCACCTTTCATCCCTTCATTCCCGCTTTATTCCTCCAGGCCAGGTGTTTGGGTGAAGCCTTTGATTCTGAGTGTGTGGCTATGTGAGTGTGTGTTACAGAGAGCCATTTACAGCTGCTCCTTTTCTCCACTACATGTGTGATCTTGGAGAAATTTATGTGAGATCTAACATTTTTGGACTTAAGCCAGCAGTTATATGATGGAATATGATTCTGTATGTGCTACAAACGACTGCTCGAAGCTTTCACTGCGCTCACTTGTGTAGAATTTAAATCAAACTCAGGTGGGCGCTCCATAACCGAGCTACGCTCTATTTTATTTTTCTTATTGGTTTTGTTTACTGTACTAGATAGGTATTTAAATAAACTAGAACAAATAAACTACATCTAATCTTATCTTTACTTGGACCTTTATTGGAGAGCACACGTTATTGTAGTCTTTGTGCTGACCGGCTCTCTGTACTGATGTTTGGGATATTTGAGACATACAAAAATATATTTTAATCAAAATAATAATGTTGATCACACTTTAAAAAAAGGGAGAAATTAACAGCAAAAAAGATTGCATAATCTCAAAAAACAATAGCACAGTGAATGGCTGATTTCTTGCTCTCTTTATTTCTTTTCCTTGTTTTTACCTCTGCGTTTGCTCTACATCACCTCATTGAACCATCCATTCATCCACCTCATTCAGTACATTTTTATGTATTCAAAACTGTAGCAGTAAAACCAAGGATGTCTCTAATGAAAACAATCCATCATGTGAAGTTAGATTAAAATGTTACATATTGAGCCTGGTTATTTACAGAAGTTTGGCTCCGAACTGCAGGAGACAGTCAGTTCCTCCCATGCTGTATGTGCATTGTTTCTACTGCAATCAGTCATCTTAAACATATGCAGTGCTGTGAAAAAGTATTTGCCCCCTTCCTGATTTCTTTTGTTTGTTTGTTTTGGGGTTTTTTTTGCATATTGGTCACAGCTGTTTTAAATCATCAACCAAATTCTAATATTAGACAAAGATAACCAAAATGAATACAAAACACAGTTTTTAAATGATGATTTCATGTATTAAGGGAAAAAAGAAATCCAAACCTATCTAGCCCTATGTGGAAAAAGTAATTGCCCCCTAAACATAATAACTGGTTGAGGCACCCTTGGCGGCAAGAACTGCAATCAAGCATTAATGGCACTCAATGAGTCTTTCACATCGCTGTGGAGGAAACTGGGTCCACTGTTGTTTGCAGAATTGCTTTCATTTTTCCACGCTGAAGGGTTTTCGAGCATAAAAGGCCTGTTTACAGTCATGCCAAAGCATCTTGATCAGACTTTGACTAGGCCACTCTAAAAACATTCATTTTGTTTGCTTGTTTTTTTGAGCCATTCAGAGGTAGACTTCTTCTGAATCACTGTCTTGCTGCATGATCCGAGTGCGCTGAGCTTCAGGGACTCATTTTGGCCTCACTGTTCCAATACTTTTGGAGGAGCATGTACCAGGTTCCTCTCTTGATCTTTAGGAATCTGGTCTTTTGGATAGATCAACTCCTGTCTCAAGGTGTTGGATTTAAAATACACAGAAATGCTAATTTTGGAGAAAAACCCATTAAACTTGTCAGAACACCCAGCCACGTATGGACTGACAATGTTTTCTTCTGACTTTGTGACCCGTTTCTCCTGGTTGCCTGATTGTCTTCTTGCATTTGAGTTCTAATAAAAGCCCATTTTGGATAGCCACAACANGTTCAGGGTCTGTGGATATAGTTTGTGCCTGGCGTTGTAGGGTGTGGATCACTCATGAGGTACTGGTCTGTGTGGGTGGGTTTCTGGTAAACCTCAACATGAAGGTTTCCCCCCTTCAGAAATCTTTATCCCACAGTCCAGAAACAGAAGTTAGTTTTGCTTCATGTTCTATAGAGTAAACTTGATGAACTTGTCCACAGAATTAATGTGCTTTGTGAGGGCATCAACTTCCTGGGCTTTAATCTTTACCCAGGTATCATCAACATACCTGAACCAATGGCTCAGAGGAAACCCCCCATAGGTGTCCAGTGCTCTCCTCTCTACTTCCTCCATGTAGAGATTAGAAACAATGGGGGACACTGGTGAGCCCATCGCACAGCCGTGTTCCTGTCAGTAAAACGTACCCTGATATTTAAAACAGGAGGTGCTCAAACACAGTTCCACCAGTGAGCACACCTGTTCTGGACTGAGTTTTGTACTGCCACTTCAACCCATGCCCATGTTGTTGGCACACATGTGAACAGCAATATGACCTCATATGACACGATTACCTCATCTGTCTTCAGAGAGAGTCCTTGAATCTTGTCCAAAAAATCCTTCGAATCTCAATGTGATGTTTGCTGTTGCCAACTAATAGAGCTAAAATGGCGGCCAGCTATTTTGCCAGGTTGTATGTCACAGAGTTAATGTTACTAACAATCGTTCTGAGTGGGA